>JAMKCH010028185.1:0-108847 GCA_023653785.1 Ophioderma brevispina
CCAGTTCAGAGTTTATAATCAATTCAAAACACAAATAGCTCCTTGATAATGTGATCTCCATGACCTTCCAAAAATAAACCTGAAACTTCAAATCGCTCGCAGGACAAATTATACCTCAATCCTCCAACTTATACCAGACTAAGACTTGACCGATCCGATTGAAAACAACTGAAGTAGTAGACTCGAGCTTCCCAGCAACGTGATTGTTTCTACGCAACTGCTGCCATTGGCCCGTGTTCACAAGAACTTATAGTCCTGGCTTAACTCGTAGTCCAGTATAAATCATACTGTGAAGGATTTTTATGTAAAGATATGATAGGAATTGATCGTTCAGTTAACAACAACAACAACAATTCTAATTATCCTCCTAATTAAGGATTTAAGGAAGAACATAGGGAACCTACCTGATTATGACAAGAATGTCTATTCCCGATTTATGTTCTTTGTTGATGGTTGAACACATCTGGTATTTCATATTCGTTAGCCAGATCTTCAGGCATATAGTAAACCGGAACATTGAAAGCCCTGCATTAATTATCAGGAAAAAATTCATTTCACTAGTCTTCGTCTCGTCATAATCATCATCATCATCATCTCATCATCATCATCTCCATCCACCAACATTTCATTTTCACCAACCAGTTATCAATCTCCACCAACGACATTGTCATCTCCGCCAACCTTACATTATCAATCTTCAAACCAAAGTATCATCATAATCAATCACACCAAACATGTATTATCATCTTAACAGCAACATTAGCATCATCACACCAAAATGTATCATCATTTCACGACCCAACATATTCATCTTCACACCACATTATATCCTCATTCTGACACCAACATTATATTCTCACAATAAACCAGTATCATCTCTTCACACCAACATTATCACTAGGTCACACCAACAGTATCAGAATCTTCACACAACATTATATATTTCACACCAAACATTTATCATCATATTTCACCACAAATTATATATTTTTTGTTATGATATTTAATTAGTATTTCTTTTTGTTTAAGAATAGATATCTTCACAACAACTTATTCGCATCTTCACAACCAACATATCACTCTTTACACCAACATTATTTCTATTTACACACCAACATATTATATCTTCCGCACCAACATTTATCATCATCTTCCACCAAATTTATCTCTTCACACAAATTTGACCCCTTTTGATCATTTTCGCACCAACATGATCAGCATCGGTACACCAACATTATTATCATCTTCACACCAACATTATTATCATCTTCCCACCAACTTATCATCCTCTTCATACCAACATTATCAGCATCGGCACACCAACATTATCAGCGTGTTCACACCAATATTAGTAATCGTCGGCACACCAAAGGAGCAGCAGGGACACCAAAGGAGCAGCAGCGGCCACAACCAACAGGGGGCAGCGGAGGCCCACCAAAAGAGCAGCAGCGGCAACACCCCGAACTCGGAGCAGCAGGGCACGCACCGAGGGAGCGAGGGGGCAGCAGCAGCACACCAAGGCACACCAACAGGAGCAGCGGGGCAACCAAACAGGAGCAGCAGCGGCCACACCAACACGAGCAGCGGCGGCACACCCAAGAGGAGCAGCGGGCGGCCACCAACAGGAGCAGAAGGAGGCCACACCAACAGTAGCAGCAGCGGTCAACACCAACAGGAGCCGCGGCGGCACACCAACAGGAGCAGCAGTGCGGCACACCAACGGAGCAGCAGCGGCACACCAACAGGAGCAGCCAGAGGAACACCAACAGGAGAAGCAGGGGCACACAAAACAGGGGGCAGGCAGGCGGCAACACGAACAGGCAGGAGCGGCAAACCAAAAGGAGCAGCAGCGGCACATACCAACAGGAGCATCAAGGCACACCAACAGAGGGCAGCCAGTGGGCACACCAGCAGAGGAGTCAGCGGCTACACCAACAGGAGCAGCAGGGCCACACGCAACAGGAGGAGCCGCGGAAGAACAACAGGAGCATCAGCGGCACACCAACAGGAGCAGCGCGGCACACCAACAGCGGGCAGCAGCGGCACACTAACAGGAGCCAGCAGCGGCAAACGACAGTAGCTAGCAGCGGCACCATCAAACAGGAGCAGCAGGGCAAACCAACGGCACACCATCAGGGGGCAGCAGCGGCACACCAACCAGGACGAGCAGGCGGCAACACCAACAGGAGCAGCAGGCGGGGGCCCCATCAAGGAGCAGCAGGGCGGACACAACGAGGAGAGGGCAGCGGCAAAGAACAGGCGCAGCAGCGGCACACCAACAGGAGCAGCAGCGGCACATGAGCCAAGGAGCAGCAGCGGAACACATAAGGGAGCCGGCAGCGGCCACACCAACAGGAGCAGCAGCGGCAACACCAACAGGAGGACAGCGGCCACCAACAGGAGTCAGAGTCGGCACACCAACAGGAGCAGCAGCTGCACCAAACCGGAGCAGCAGGGCACACCAACGGAGCAGCAGCGGCACCCAAACATGAGAGAGAGAGAACCAACGGAGGAGAGAGGCACAGCCAACAGGAGCAGCAGGGCACACCAACAGAGCAGCGGCGGCACACAAGAGGAGCCAGCGGCGGCACACCAACAGGAGCAGCAGCGGCACTACTCAACAGGAGCAGAAGTCGCACACCAATGGAAAGGGGGGGCCAAAGGGGCAGCGGCACACAAACAGGAGCGCAGCGGCACCCAACAGGAGCAGCAGCTGCACACAACTGAGGATGCAGCAGCGTGACACAAGGAGCAGAGGGGAACACCAACAGGCGAAGCAGGGACACGCAACAGGAGGAGCGCAAAACATGACAGGAGCAGCAGCGGCACACCAACAGGAGCAGCGCGGCACACAACAGGAGCAGCAGGGGCACTTGACAAGCAGGAGGGAGCAGCGGAACACCAAAGGACAGCGCGCTGGGACACAAAAAGGAGCAGCAGCGGCGCAACCTAACAGGAGCAGAGCGGCACACCAAGACAGGAGCAGCTGAGGGCACACCACAGGGAGCAGGCAGAGGCACACCAACGGGAGGAGGCAGGGCACCACCAACAGTTAGCGCAGCGGCCACGAACAGGGCAGCCGCGGCACACCAACAGGAGACAGAGGCACACCAAACCGGAGCAGCAGCGGCACACAACGGAGCAGAAGCGGCCACCGCAACATTGGACGCGCGGCACACCAAACAGGAGCAGGAGCGGCACACCAAACCAGGAGAAGGTCAGGCACACCAAACAGGAGCAGAGCGGCACACCACAGGAGCAGCAGCGGACCCACCATAAACAGGAGCAGCAGCGGTCCACACCAAACAGGAGGCAGAAGCGGCACACCAACAGGAGCAGCAGGGCACACAACAGGAGCAGCAGAGGCACACCAACCTAGGAGCAGCAGGGGCACCCAACCGGGGCCGCAGCGGCCCCACCAACAGGAGGAGCACGGCACAACAAACGGGAGGAGCAGCGGCACAACCAACAGCACAGCGGCACACGAACAGAGAGCAGCGACACCAACAGGGAGCAGATGCACACCAACAGGGGAAGAGCGGCAAAAAAACAACTATGTATAATCCTTGTAAAAAAAACATGCAGTATACATATTCACACAGCTCTATATTGCGACTCACTAACGCTTTTGGATGGTGGTGAACCAGACACGAGAGATGTGGGAGATGACGCTAAAAGGTGGTGGGGTCCGCGTGAACGATTGCATAATAATGGGGTGTGAAGATGATTAATGGGTTGGTGTGAAGATGATGATAATGTTGGTGTGAATGATGATGATAATTGTTATTGTATGAGATGATGATGTTGGTAGTGAAGATGATAATATAAAGTTGGTGTGAAGATGATAATGATGTTGGTTGTGAAGTGATGAAAATGTTGGTGTGAAAATGATGTTAATGTTGGGGTGAATGCTGATGATAATGCTTGGTGTGAAGCTGATGATAATGTTGCTGGTGAAGATGATGATAATGTTGGTGTGAAGCATGATGATAATTGTTTGGTGTGAGATGATGATAAGGTTGGTGTGAAGATGATGATCATGTTGGTGTGGAAAATGATGGATAAATGTTGGTGTGGAAGATGATGATAAGTTGGTGTGGAAGATGATGATACCTGTTGGTGTGAAGATGATGATAATGTTGGTGTTGAAGATGATGATAGTTGGTGTGAAAGGATTATAATGTTGGTGTGAAGATGACGATAATGTTCGTGTGAAGATGATGAACTGTTGGTGTGAAGATGATAATAAAGTTTGTGAATAGATGATAATGTTGTGTTGAAGATGGTAATGGTGGTGTGAAGATGATGATAAGTTGGTGTGAAGATGATGATAATGTTGGTGTGAAGATGCTGATAATGTTGGTGTGAAGATGATACATAATGGTGGTGTGAAGAGATGTAATGTTGGTGTGAAGATGATGATAAGGTTTGGTGTGAAGATGATGATAATGCTAGTGTGAAGCTGATGATAATGTTGGTGTGAAGATGATGATAATGGTAGTTGAAGATGATATAATGTTGTGTGAAGATGATGAGAATGGTGGGTGAAGATGATGATACTGTGGTGTGAAGATGATGATAATGTGGTGTGAAGATGAAGACAAGGTGGTGTGAAGTGGTGTGGAAGATGATATAATGTTGGTGTGAGGTGATGATAATGTTAGTTTGAAGATGATGATAATGTGGTGTGAAGATGATGACGATGTTGGTGTGAAGATGATTGATAATGTTGGGTGACGATGATGATAATGTTGGTATGAAGAGATAATAATGTGGTGTGAAAATGATGATAATGGGTGTGAAGCCTGATAATATGTTGGGTGAAAATGATGATAATGTTGGGTGAAGATGATGATAATGTTGGTGTGAAGGATGCTGATAAGTGGTTTGAAGATAATAATGTAGTGTGAAATGATGAAAATGTTGGTGTGAAAATGATGATAATGTTGGTGTGAAGATGAGATAATGTTGGTGGGAAGATGATGATAATGTGGTGTGAAGATGGATGATAATGTGGTGTGAAGATGTGATAATGTTGGTGTGAATATGATAATGTTGGTGTGACGATGATGATAATGTTGGTGTGAAGACGATGCTAATATTGGTGTGAAGACGATGATAATGTGGTGTGAAGATGCTGATAATGTTGGTGTGAATATGATAATGTTGGTGTGAATATGATGGGATAATGTTGGTGTGAAGATGATGATAAGTTGTGTAACGATGGATGATAATGTTGGTGTGAAGATGAGTGATAATGTTGGTGTTGAAGATGATTATGTTGGTGTGAAGATGATAATAATGTTGGTGTGAAGATGATGATATGTTGGTGTGAAGAGATGATAATGTTTGTGTGAAGCTGCATGCTAATGCTAGTGTGAAGATGATGATAATGTGGTGTGAAGATGATGATAATGTTAGTGGAAGATGATGATAATGTTGGTGTGAAGATGATGATAATGTGGGGTGAAGATGATGATAAGTTGGGTGAATATGATGATAATGGTTGGAGTGGATGATGACAATGTGGTGTGAAGGTGGTGTGAGATGATCGATAATGTTGGTGTGAAGATGATGGATAATGTTAGTTTGAAGATGATAGTAATGTTGGTGTGAAGATGATGACGATGTGGTGTGAAGATGATGATAATGTTGGTGTGAAGATTATGATTATGT
The DNA here is from genome assembly GCA_023653785.1 of Ophioderma brevispina. Taxonomy (NCBI): domain Eukaryota; kingdom Metazoa; phylum Echinodermata; class Ophiuroidea; order Amphilepidida; family Ophiodermatidae; genus Ophioderma; species Ophioderma brevispina. The sequence goes on from JAMKCH010028185.1 coordinate 5,677, forward strand.
TGGTATGAAGATGATATAATGTTTGTGTGAAAATGATGATAATGTTGGTGTGAAGATGCTGATAATGTTGGTGTGAATATGATAATGTTGGTGTGAAGCTGATGATTATGTTGGGTGCAGATGATGATAATGTTGGTTTGAAGCTAATAATGTTAGTGTGAAGATGATGGAAAAATGTTGGTGTTATGAAAATGATGATAATGATGAATGTGATGAATGTGATGATGATAATGTTGGTGTGAAGATGATGATAATGTTGGTGTGAAGATGATGATAATGTTGGTGTGAATATGATAATGTTGGTGTGAATATGATAATGTTGGTGTGAATATGATAATGTTGGTGTGACGATGATGATAATGTTGGTGTGAAGACGATGATAAGATTGGTGTGAAGGACGATGATGAATGTGTGTGAAGATGATGATAATGTTGTGTGAAGATGATAATGTTGGTGTGAAGTTGGTGTGAGATGATGACAATGTTGGTGTGAAATGATGATATGTTAGTGTGAAGAGGATGATATGTGGTGTGAAGACGATGAAAATGTGGTGTGAAGATGATATAAGTTGGTGTGACGATGAGATAATGTGGTGTGAAGACGATGGATAGAAGCTGGTGTGAAAAACGTGATAATGTTGGTGTGAAGAGGATAATGATAATGTTGTTGAAGATGATGATAATGTTGTGGGAAGATGATAATAATGTTGGTGTGAAGATGATAAAAATTTGGTGTGAAGATGGATGATAATGTTGTGTGCGAAAATGAAAAATGTGGTGTGAAGAAGATAAAATTTTGGTTGAAGATGATGATAATGTTGGTGCGAAGATGATAATAATGTTGGTGTGAAGATGCTGATAATGTTGGTGTAAAGGAGTAATGTGGTGTGAAGATGATGCTAATGTGGTGTGAAGATGATGATAATGTTGTGTGAAGTGATAATAAGTTGGCGGGAAGATGATAATAACCTGTTCTTGTGTGAAGATGATGAGAAGGTTGGTGTGAAGATGATAAGGTTGGTGTGAGATGATATATGTTGGTGACGATTGATAATGTGGTGTAGATGATGATAACTGTTAGTGTGAAGAAGAAAGTGGTGTAAAGATGATTGATAATGTTGGTGTGAAGATGATATGTTGGTGGGAATATGATGAATAATGTGGTGTGAAGATGATGATAATGTTGCTGCTGAGCTGATAATAGGTTGGTGTGATGATGATGATGATGATAATGTTGGTTTGAAGATGATAATGTGGTGCGAGATGACAATGTCGCGGGTGGAGATTCATAAATTGTTGGTTGAAAATGATATACTGTTGGTGATGGAGATGATGAGATGAAGATGATGATTGATGATGATTGATGACGAAGAAAATGAATATGATGATTTTTTCCTGTTATTAATGCAGCGGAGTGTCAAATGTTCTGCGGGGTTACACTATAAGTAGGAAGATATGGGCGAAAGAATAGGAAATAAGCCAAGATGTGGTCAAACATCAACAACAAGAACATTAAATCGGGAATAGACAGCTTGTCAATAATGCAGGTAGGTCTATTATTCTTCCTTAAAGCCTTAGATTAGGAGATAATCTAAGAATTGTTGTGTTGTGTTAACGGAAAGATCATTCCTATCATATCTGACCTACATAAATCATTTCACATAGGATGTAATACTGGCCTAAGAGTTAAGCCAGGACTATAAGTTCTGTGAACACGGGCCAAGGCAGCGTTGCGTAGAAACACTCCACGTTGCTGGGAAGCTCGAGTCTACTACGTCAGTTGTTCAATCGGAGCGGTCAAGTCTTAGTCGAGTTTATTACGGGGGAGGATGAGGTATATTATGTCCGCGAGCGATTTTGAAGTTCAGTTTTGATTTGGCGTTCATGGAGATCCCATTATAAGGGAGCTATTTGTGTTGAATTGTTTTCACTATGAGACTGGATAAACAAGTGGAACGATACCATTACATCTGGTGCATGATGCATTAAATGATGAGCAGAACAATATACCGTTGTGTGAAAAACTGAGTCTCTCTACCAAGTCTCCTTCTTCTGGCAGGAAAATCATTATATTTTCACTGCCTCGGAATTTAATTCGCATATAAAACAATGGAAAATGTGTTAAACAAATACTTCATTTTAGTTGCACACTCCCTCAATTTTTCGACGATGGAGAGATCTGTAGTTACGGTTGGATTTTTTACATGAACTGAAACTTCTTTGTCTTCTCATCTACTAATTCCACTGATCTACATCTTGTTCACACGTTTCAAGCAACGTCACAGAGTGAGCAATTTCCAATTGGAGGTTTGGAAATCTCGATGATAGCAGTAATGCTTACGGCACCCTTTCTACTTACTAAATATCTACTGCCGGGAATGAGAGAAAAGGTAAATCTGCGAGTGAAGGGCATAGGGCAACAAAAATCATTAAGAGGATAATTGATGACTGAATATTTTAGCTCGAGTGCATTAGCTAAAATCAATGTAGGCAGTTGCTCAGTTTTACGACGATAAAAGCATAAGGTGGGTCTGGTTCATTAATGACCAAAATTGGTATTTGATTTTGCCAATGCACGAGAACTTAAAATATGAGCGTTAACATGATTGCCTAAATATAACTACATTCCAAAATCTGAATACGTTATGAAAATCCAGGTGGACGTTAAATAAAAAATGTCATAACACTTGCTACAAAATGAATCAATCAAACTATGATTTATATTGAACAATGCAATGACAATATCAATGCTTGATTATTATCAAATTTCTTTCTCATACTAAACGTTTATGAATAGATGTTTTGAGTAAGAAATAGACCAGATGTGTTTATTAACCCCAAAAAATTAAGGTTAATACATTTTAGGAAAAAAAGCCCGTATAAAGCTAGCAAAAAATAGGGGAAGCTGACGGATGGGACTGAAGTTCATCTGAGTATTCAAAGGGATCTTATTAGACGATCTTATTGGAAGTATGCGGAGAGTCTCATCAGCCCCGGGGTTCAAATTTCAACACTTTATGGTAGTATGAAAAGGTTTTGGACCTTCATAAAACATTAAACCCTGACTTCGATGGAATGTCCTCCTGAGAGTTTAAGGAAAGCTGATTGTTGATGCCAAGAAAAAGTTACTGGCCTAAATCGACAAGTTCCTATCAGTCTTCACACAGGTGAACAGCCTTTTGCGGAACTCCTTAGAGTACCTTCCATGCACTATTATCATAATCACAGAGGGTGATGTACTGAAGCTTCTGAAGGACCTTAACCTTAGTAAAGCTCTATAGGTCCTGAATAACATCCAATCAAGATTCCTGAAGGAACTGAGTGATATCATCGCCAAACCTTGACCACTATCTTCAGGTGTCCCGCTTGACTGGAAACACGCTAGGGGCATCCCATCGTGTAAAAAAAAGATGTATTTTTCGTCGCCAGCTTGCATCATACACCCCCCAGGGCCGTACGGCAGGAGTTATATTTGGGAGCGGGACTGCGAAAAAGTGGACTTTTTTTCGAAAAAGTGGACCTTTAGTTTGGTAAAAGTGGACCTAGAAAGAGTGCCCGTACTGGGGACAAGTAAATGTAAACGCGAATTCGAGGGGGTGTGACAGCGTATTAAGGTTTGGGGGGGGGGGGGGAGGGAGAAGGGAGAGTTTTGGAAGAACGTGTGTACGTTGGTAAAGGCACTTGCTGGGGAGGGAATGTGATGAGCATGTTTTAAGAGGGCCCTTGATTCGGGGGGCCGGTTCGAGGAGGAGTAGAGGCGGGCCAAGACAGAGGATGAGAGTAGGAGGGTTGGTTTGATGATGAAGGATGTAACTGAACCGGGTTAAGTATAAGGAGGGGGTCAGAGTTACCAGGGCTCAATCATATTTCTTGGCGAGCTGATCGTCAGAAAGTTCATCGTAAGGTTTGCAGAGCTATGGATGATAGATGGGGGGGGGGGTGGGGGGAAGATATTCTACACACAATAATCTACAGGTCCATGTCCCATGGCTGCCTGAGTAGAAAGTAGTTGGACCTTTACTATCAAACGAGGAGTTTGGGGGAGGGGGGTCTTGACAAAGTTGGAGTATGCCCACGCTGTATTTCTACAGTTAAAATCTCCGTAGACGAAGGAGCTCACTGAACTGCTGGAGGGAGTTGAAGTCTGCTACAGCTGGTGGTGGCTTATAGATGTTATCCACTGGATCGGCGAAGTTCATTGAAGAGTGGCAGGGTTAAAATCACTTATATGCCTTGCTTTACATCACGAAGCGCTCCCATGCTTGTTGTGCGGGAACAAAGTCAAATTAGGGTCAAAACTCGATTTGCAGGTCCTCTTCAGATTCGCATGTGAATTTCTTGGAGGAGGAGGATAGACTGCAGGATGCAGACTTTGGTGCTTGTCATGATGAAAGTTTCCTCGTGAATATTCAGCTCCTAAATTGAGGGTGGGGTCTTCAGATGTTCACTGTTGTGTTAATAATCCGATTTAAGACTTTAACTTTCCATCAACTACTCTAATGGTTCTGAATTAGAAAATATTGCTTGATAACTAGTGTTTTGAATATTCTGTCACTATCTTTTCGTAATTATGTGTTAAACCAACGGTGACGTCAACATTTAGAGATATTCATATTCCACACTCATCGTATGTACGGCCCTGGTTGTGAAGGCCCGATGCCACAGATGCATTTATTTATTTTATTAACAATCCGAGATCATCGAAATCAACTGTCCCTAATTTCTTGAGATTTTCTGGATTCTCCACCATATGTCATTACACTTAATTCAATATTCATTGTTCTCTCTCTCTCTCTCTCTCTTTCCCAACTTTCTCTTTCTCTCCTTTCCCCACTCCCTCCCTCTCTCCTCCCCCCTAGCCCCTCTCTCTTTCTCTCCCCCATCTCTCTCTCGCTCCCTGTAGGTTGGGGTCGTATCATTAATATCGCATCCGCTCATGCCATGGTCGCCTCAGAAAACAAGGCTGGATGGATGCCTTCCGCTAACATGGTTAGTTCGGCTTAACTAAGGTAAGTAAGGACACTGCTTTAGCTTCATTTATTATTCTAACATCTCATTACTGAAAAGAACTAAAGAGTTCTCTGGGTGAACAAGGATAAGCAGTTTTAATTTTTCCCAGAGAGACCGGTGTAAAAGGAATATGGTCAAGCAGGGACCATAGTCCGGGCGCCGTAGACGACAACGAATACAGCATTAGTCGCAGAGGGTTAAGACACCCTGGAGCAAATCGTGCAACTTTGTGATAGAAGTATAGCATTTGGGTACACCTTAATCTGGCCACAACCAATTATTTCAAACAGGACCCCAGCTGGATTTGACCTGTGGCGGCCGGTGGTGGCCATTATTTTCAAAATGCGCTATTCACATTTTCATGTCTCATATATCGGTTAATAACACTGATTTTTTGTGTCTATACCCCTTTTTTGAATGTCCAGGTATTCAAATATGACATATTTTAAAATATATTCTGTCAGGTTATGTGTTTCCAATGGCCGCCATTGCACTAAATTGACATTTTGTCTTTATACTTAGCTCAAATATATTGACTAGCTTTTTGTGTCTAAACTTATGTTTTTAGGATCACGAAATCCGAAGATGACATACATTTTGAAATATTTTGTGTCAGTCATTGTGTTTTTCAATATGGCAGCCATTTTGAGTTAAAATTGACCATTTACTTAAAGGGAATAACCAGTCTTAACTTTTGAGATGTCATTAAGGCGTTTGTTAGATAACCGCACTATATATTCAACAAGATCCCAAGATTAATTGGTAAATTAAATGAAAAAAAGACTACTCCTGGATGCCGCCATTTTCAATTAAAGTGTGAACTACGGTGACGTAAACTAGCTTCATGTATTGCAACACGGATCTAAAGTCGATGAAATAACAATGTTATACAGTTGTTACATGTTTAAACTTACATACCGTGCATGTCTGTGTTCATGATGTATGGGGGGGGGGGATTCATGTTAATCTCACCGCGGAACAAACTTTTGAAAATGCACCCCTGAAGGTTTGCTATTGTTTTAATGGGGGATTTAATTACAAGACTTGTTTAAGGTTAAGACATACACTAAATATTGATTTTGTCTAAACATAATGTCGCGATGCAAAATATTATTGTGGGTGTGTGGGGGGGGTGGGGGCTACAGTTGTGTCAATACGGTACCGTAATATCTCAATATACCTCCGTTAAATATCATGCCTTTAGCACGCAAGTTGTGTTCATAGAAAGGTCAAGTTTTTAATCAGATCAATCACACTTGCAGCGTTTGTATAATCTTCTCAACTGTCCTACTGCGTCCCTTCGATACTCGTAACTGCTGATTGCGCGGTCACCCTACTCGCTACACATTCAGTTGGTGTGAAGAGTCACGTTCATTTTAAAGAGTCCCATCCATTACATCTTACACTGTACATTGGACGTTCGAAAAGTCTGCTGGCAACTCTGGTACCTTGATAATTGTTTTTTGACCCCATAATAACATACCGCGCATCGTTCTCATCTCAAAACAGATTGCTAGGTTAGTACATCTTGTATTTAATGTGAATTTTTTCAAACTTCTCTGCCTTTTCAGAGTGAATAACCTCTGCCTACCTTAATGTATGTCAATATGAACTACAGTCAAGCTGAAAATGACTGTGAATGACTGAAATCGAATGCTGGACCCACAACTTTCGGTGGTCATTAGTAAATGTATACAGTGTGATTACCAAAATGGTTAAAAACTGCCAGTCAGCGATTTGGATTTCTCCGTCGAGCTGCACCCTTGAGACAGCTCAAAGGCTGTTATGGAATATGCAAGCTCAGCAGCATCGTGTGGAGCAACCACCACTGCACTATTCAAACTTGATGCAATCCAAGACGTGCCATTTCCATCATCGGCATTCCGAGAGTGAGCTCACCTTTTACCGCGCGCAGGGCAGTTGGAATTGTCATTTTTTTCCACCGCATGTTTCATAGACAAGCACCAATCTCCTAGCCAACGTGCTACCTGAGCTGATATCAGTTGACCCACGCCTTATAGGCGTCAGTCAGGTCTCATGACCTTGCTTAGGAAATCCCAAGGTTCAACTTGCCCCCCCACAGAAGACATTTCTCCCATTCGCTGTAGGCTATATAGAACGCCCTTCCTGCTCATGTAGCCACACCAGGCTTGCAGAGTTTCAATGGGAGGTTATCGCTATTTGGCACCAATCCGGTGAACATTCTAATCCAATAGACTGCTGTTTAATCGTCTTGATTCGCCTTGACATAACAAATCATAACATGCTCTTTTTCCTCATTTAAATATTTTTAGGATTATACAATATATTCTGGTGGCATACCACATTCATTGAGATTAGAGTGGAATGAGTGGCTCATTATTCCAGCAGTCTCTTGATCAGTAGGCTGACAGGACTGTTGAGATGGACTCTGTGAACAGTATGGCATTTGAGTCCTTCTTCCACTGTGAGCTCCATGTCGTATTCTTATTATGCGCATATTTATTTTTTGTTAATTGTAAGTCTTTTTAGATACAATTTCTGTTTGGTGTATTGAAAGATTCATATTTAATAAACCATACACTTTTACTTTACTGATGCTAGTGTATTATGACGTGGGTCTGTAACTGGCATTTTCTTGCAGGTTATTGTGGGTCACGTTTTGGTACGTGAATTGGTTGTCGATCCAAAACTTCGGTTTCCTTGCACATCTACAATCCGATTATTTACCGTTTCTGATTTACGCGTGTTTGTCCAGCCTTAGGAACTCCATCACGCCCTGGGCATTTCGGTAGACAATGGTAGCTATGTCGCCTTTATAAATTTAATAAGGGATAAATACTATATACTCATATAAAAATCTCATTTTTAGGTACGTCTGGGGGCGAGGCTGTGGAACCACGATACCCCTTTAATGTGTGTCCATAATTGGATTTAGTTGCCTTGACAACATAGGTATAAGTACAAAATTAATTCAGTATGATTATTTTGACAGATATTTGGGTGTAAATTGGCGGCCATATTGGAATAAATGGCTGCAAAAGATATTATTAAAAATTAAAATATATTTGGGATTCTATGACCCAGAAAACATAAGGAATAATACCAAAAAATCAAATTGATAGCATTATTTTGTGCAAGCTATACAAAAGTATCAGTTTTAGTGTACAGAGACGGGCCATGTGGAAAACAAAATAACTGACACGAGATCTTTAAAAAAGTAGCGTCATATTTAGATCCCTTGACCCGAAAGCAGGATCGACACAAACATCAAGCTCGTGTCAGTATTATTAACCGAGGATATGAGGCATTGAACTACAAATGGCGGCCGTTTTGGAAAAATGGCCATAATGGCCGCCACAGGGCAAATCCAGCTGGGGTCCCGTTTTTGAAAATAGTTTAATTATGGGCGCAGTATTAAGTGTGTGCCAGTGTGTATATTTCTATCACAAAGTGTCACGATTTTTTGGGGGGCTTATCGCTAGACTAACATGAACTAATGTTGCGTAAAGAGTCAACTGAATCGACATTGCCTATTGTTCACCAGTTGTTGGGCGGACTTTTGGAGCGGAGGACTATATCTCCTGGTCCCACCGGGCACTCCGCAAGTCCTAAAACAGTGCTCCCATCATCCGGTTCGAATCCGGCCGGGACCACATGAGCTCATGTTGTGATCACTGCTTCTCTGTTCGTATAAAGTTTAAAAAATAATTCATCTCGTTAACTTGGTAGATTTCCTTCTTGTTTGGACACAGCTCTGCAGTACATTTTATAGATAATAGATATATGGCAACCTTTTCCCAACATCCATGGGTGATCTACAAGGATCCACCAATTAGTAATGAGAAAAAGATAACCTTTTTAAATAAGTGTATCTAAATTAATAAGTGTGTCTGCAAAAGCCGTGTCCACTGTGATATAGGAGGTTCGATCCGGCCCACCAACTGTAAATTAAAAACTTTGGCATTCGCCCCATGGGATTCCACTCTCATTTAGGACCCCGTTTTGTCATGTATGTCTATCTTTTTGGTTTTAGAAATGCCCCCCCCCCCCACTTCCTCAAAAATTAGTGGCCAAAGACCACACTGGGTGGAGTTCAGATTGATGTATGCCAAGCACCGTTTCTACCATTTGGGTACAGCGCTGATACTGCGGGTACAGGAATCACGTGCAATTCTATAACCCAGGATGGGTAGGAACGGAGAGTAAGTGAAAAAAATGCAAACACACACCATACACACCCCCCACACACCCAGAGAGAGAGAGAGAGAATAAGCACACTCTCTCGCACTCAGAGATTCCGAGATTTACCATACAAAGTGTTTAACTTTGAGAGTAAAAGACCCAGCCATGGTGGTTTATCTTTCAAACATGTGTATAAAATTAATAAAAAAAGAAAAATTAAATTATTAAATTATTGATTTTAATCATTATATTATTATGATTATTTTGGCACGCGAAATTGACCATCGCTAATTATAATAGCTTCTATCTGTCATGTATGTGAAAAAGAGGATCCATGATAAACTCCTGTCCACTACTACAAACACATTTGAAATTGGGGAGATTAGTTATATATAATAAACGCATTTAGCAAATATAACGATTTACTGAATTACGAAAAACTTAAAAATTATCGAAATTGAAAAAAAAAACACCACAAAACAATATTGAACATCGTAAAATATGACGATTGGGGGGCGAGAACACGAATAAATTCGTTATTTTTTTAAGTCGCCTAATAAAAAGTTTTTAATCTCAAATACTATTTTCACAGTACTATATATCATTTTTTAAGTTTTTCCAGTTAGTTTAGATTCTTCAATCAAGATGAGACATACCATGTTGGGATGTGTTTTTACTATAATCTAGTTTTTTGCGCCAAGGTTAAAGCATTAAGCCCAGAAAGATGGAATATCTGAAGACGAAGCAAAGGTTCGTGTGACGTCAAGAGTGCCATTTTTCGTATTATTGTGGTTTGATGGGATGCGTTTTAGAGTACGAATTTTATTACATTATAAAACCGGATAAAAATTTTTAAACACCTTTCTTAAACACTTTTTTGCATAAAATGGTGGGTAAAACCACTTTGAAATATTTGACGTAGTGTTAAGTATTGATTTCCACATGTTTAGGATTTGAAGTGTTTTTGGAATACCTAACCCTAATTTACACTACGCTTCTAAGCGCCGTTTTACAGTGTACTAGCCCTGGGGGCACCGTTATTATTCTTGATTCCAAAATTCAGGTTCATTTTAGTTCATTTCAAGGGAAATTACTATGACACCTTTGGACAGTCACGGGTTTCCACCATATACGAGGCCTACTTTCGAAACCGAGTGTGATAGTACATGCTGGCGAATTAACGACGTTAAAGTCCCCTCCGAAAGACGAGGTATTTTCAGTATGTTGAGGTAGACGTACGATTACGGCAATGGTGGTACATAGGCCTACACTCAAAACACACATTTTAGTAAGATCATTATTATTCAGATCCTATTTTCATCATTGAATGTCATGTATTTTCATAATATTTCTTTATTCATTATGGCAGTATAAAATACTGGCGAAGCACCCGACAAGAGAGATGACGACCGTGGAACAAATTGGAGAGGCTGTTAATTTTCTCTGCTCTCCAGCCGCTAATAATATGACTGGAACAGCTCTCGTGTTAGACGGGGGATGGACAGCCACCTGAGAGTGGAATTATGAACATATTTTTTTTCAGCGGCATGTATTCCTCATTCTCTGCAAAAACAGCTACCAAGCTAACGTCTTCCATCTGGCTTCTGAAGATTCCCACGGATTTCTTACCGTGACACTATCATTTTAAAATCTTCACTGTGAAATTGAATCATCGTTGAACTGCAACATTTTTGAATTCTGGAAAATATACAAGCCTAACAGAGTGGATACTTCTAGTTTAAGTTAGTTAGTTAGTTAGACCAAAGTTTTAAATCCGGTTTTGTCCCTTGTAGGTAGATCTTCTTTTTCATTCTACCAGGGTAACCAGCTACCCTCCTCATCAGATTTCCTTAGAAACCTGATGGGGTGACGGTTTAGCCGCCGCCAACTCGGCCCTGGGACAGGTAGTACTGGTTACCAGGATACCGGTAGCAGGCCCTCCAAGGAAACCTGACCTGACTACCCAAGTGAGATAAGGATATTCTAAGCGTATTGATTATTATCACCATTGTAATTATTTCTGGACATTCCAAATTCTTGAACCAATCATTTAATCAACGAAAATGTTGGTGTTTTATAAAATTCAAATCATATTTTGCACAAGGCTCATTTGGTTGTGTTTGAAGGGTATTTCTGACCCTGGCGTACACGTGATACCATAATAGAAATTGGGGGCTCGTCCAGGAAATGAATTGAGTTAAATTTGAACCTTATTCAAAATCAACACTTTGAAACACATCAACACTTTGAAACACATCAACACATCTTGTACATTTGGGCGTACAAAATTTGGCGAGCTGAGAAAGCCTGATTTGATGAAATTAGTCAAACATTTTGGACTTGAAGGTAGACTAAATCTAAGCTAAATCTAATTGAAACCCTATAAGTACAGGAAATGTTTGGGATGAACATTATTTGGAAAGGATTCAGGTAGTGCAAGCTAAACGAGCTTGAAATAGAAAAAAGAAATTGCAAATGCAAATGGAGAAAGAAGAGTAACAAATGCCTTGTGTTTGGCTACGGAAATGCCTTAAAAGTGAAAACAAAGGTGATTTCGATTTGCTTATATTTCAATGTAAAATATAAGCCGAATTTTGTATTTGAACCAATACGAAATTGGAAATTTCACAATTTTTGTACCAAAGAAATATTTCGCAGCTTAACCTTTTCAGATGTGGGTATTTTTGATGGAAAACATTACATCAGTGCAAAAAAATCAGCGCTTTTGTATATATTTTTTTCTTTTTAATGTGAAATCTCTCGTTGCACCCTTAATGATTTGGGATACATACTTTAACATTTGCTGAGATTTCTCCGCAACAATAATACATTATAATCAGTATTTTAGACCTCAAGTTGTGACATCTTCCAGAGCTATTGCGGTCACAGCGACTGTGTATTGCTTGTCTTCTCTTGTACAAGAAATAATGCATGTTGGCCAAACCCCTTCCCACTGACTTTTGCACTTTTGGTTTAAAATAGTAAAGATATACGCTTGACGTTAAATAAATGGATTATTACGTTTTTGATAGTCGTGCAAATCTTTCATATACTTTTTGGATAATTGCACGACTCCTTGCATCTATGTCACCGATGCAGCATCTGCAATGCGAAATTATTTTAAGTGTGGCGACGAATCAGAGCGAGCCCAGCGCCTCATTTTTGTTTTTTTTTTTTTTTTTTTAAGGTAAAGCGTATACCTGTATTCCTAAAAGAAAATGAACAATAATATCCTAATAATTCTATGGTACACTTTCGCGACCACATTAAGTACAAAGGAGTATCGTTTAGAGGCAGTCGGCAGAATATCATGGGGCCTTATTTAAGAGTTCGTTTCCCCCCCCCCACCCCCACTTCAGAAAGAGGGTTACCCCTTGGTAGTTATATGGTACCCTCTACATCCAATGCTAGGAGTTTAGCATCTCCAAATTGGTTGGTATCGCTTTTTCAATAGGGGTCAATTTCATTTACACAGGGGTCAAACTTTAAATGCCCCATCATGTTGTAATGTAAGCATATTGGTCCATATAATCATAAGGATTCCAAAACTGTATATTTGTATATATTCAATACAACAATTGGTTTTGGAGTTATATGATAAAATGCTAATCATCTCAATTTGTACAGGGAGGCAAATTCAAAGTTAATCTGATTATATTTTAAATACGTGCACCTTAAGTGCCTGAGGTAAGAGGGCTCCAAAAGTATAGTGTTTATTATGTTAAAAATCATGTTTACTTACCGGAGTAAGAGTCAGATCTTTTCTATCGGTTTAGGTAATTTCTTTTGAATCAGCAGTCCGTTTTATGCTATTACGGATTGCATTTAATGTACTACGGTAAATGAACCATCACTACCAATGTTTTTTTTTAATCGTACGTAATATTGGGATGTCCCCCCATATGCACGATAGATGCTTCTCTTCTTATCGTGTCCAACCACTGTGGTTCTCAAATATGCTCCAGCCAGAGATGGTACACGTCTGGCTGCTTCACCGAATTCCGCAAGGTCCTTGTTTGGGCATTGTTGCTCCAGCATGGGCAGACCAGAGATGTTCCATTGCTGTGGTGCTGTTCCACAACCAAGTAGTGTCCTGATCTGCTTCCCAGGTCGCCCACTTCTGCAAGGAAACCTTTAAAGATCGGCCAATTCTGGTTCTACTCTGTTGAGGTATCGCCATTCACAGCCCATGAGGAGGCAGCTCCCTCCAGTTTTGTTCGAATATCTAATGCATTTATGTGTTTAGAAGACTTAAGGTACCAAAATGGGCGGAAAGTTAAACCCAAACATGACCGGTTTCATCCTTGCTTAAGCATCTCAGTGAAAACGAGTTAATCCGATCTGGAAGCTTCAGTCTTTTTTTGCAAGTGCAGTTCGACTGGCGAGAAACTTAATTTAACATATCAAAGTCCCTCGTTCGAATTTTTCTGCCACTCAGGGCCGCCCGAATTTAAACTCTCTTTAGAGTCTTCTATCGTCACTGGCGCAGTGTGACGGTGAGTTTCTTCTCGATCACTCCAGGTGGAGATGCTCACAGGTTCCTGCCAATAGATTGTTCGTGGGTTGATGGCGGGTACGCCAACTAGGTTGCTTCCTTAGATCCTTGGCAGCAACGCTCTTGCTGCCGCTACGCTACGACGGATGTCTGGTGGAGCACTCCTGCTAGGATGTGTATAACTTTTCCCGTTGGTGTTGGAGGGAGGCATCCTGTGATAAGCCGGCCGTAGTCATTTAACGCTGAATCAAGCTTCTGGCATGGGTGGATCTTTCCATATCAGGCGCATACTCTGCACATGAGTACACGGGCAAGTGCCGTCGATCTTAGGGTATGTGGGCGAGCCCCCATCTTGAGCCAGGAGTTTGTTTCAGATGTTTTGCGTGAACATACTTTACTCTTCGTCTCTCATGTGGGTCCTATAAGAGCGAGTGCGGTCCAAGGTACTCCTCGTTAGACGGGTTATCCCCATCCCAGTGCTCCACAGGGGTGTTCCAGACCAGGGTAACTTTAAGCTGACTTTGGCTTCAACTGTTGCGAATGGAAAAGCAACACCTTGTCTTAGATGGATATTGCTTATCTATCTATCTAACGGCCGCAACCGATATGCTGTTCACCATGTACGCCACAATGTCCCCTGTTTTGTCATTAAGTTGGGGATTCAGATGGAATCCTGTGGATGTCTCGAGCAATCACACAATCAATGTAGTTAAAGGCGCGACGACCCCTGTTTTGGCATGGTAAACTTCCACATGTGAAGTCTGAGACTATTTGATCAATCGCACGATGACAGTGACCGTCAATCGTGCACGGCGTTGGCAACAGAAGATGAAATTGGAGGGGTATCTCCATATATCTGTGCTTTGGTCTTGTGCTTCCTTCCAGATCTTTTTTTGACTCGCATAAGAAGCGTGGTGTAGGGTGCCATCCAGCCTGTCCTGTTGCTCTTTCTTCATGGTCCCAGGTCTCCGATCATATACAGAAACTCTCTCTCTACACAGGCTCATAAAGAAGTTCAGCTTGGTTGAATTGAGAAACCAATTGCCCATAAGTGGTGTAGTTTATGCATTCATTCAAGCTTGTCCTTTGCGTGACAGGAAGCTTTCTTGATGTCGTCAACATAGCACCCAGATATTTAAGCGTCTTTGACCACTCTTTGAGTTGGCTACCATCTGTTGTGTTCAATAGGTTGAGGATCATTTCCTCATTGACAGGTCATAATTCAGTCTTTCTTGGCATTTAGAGGTATGCGACTTTGTCTGCAGCATTCTCAAGTGATGGTTTTAGATTCTTGTGCACCCACAATATCAGATCATCTGTAGAGCTAGATCATCTCGTAAGTCAAGGTCTGTGAATGCTGACTTGGTGACGTCTAGAACGCTTGGGTTTTGATGGTGAGTCCCTTTGTCGTTCATGATTTAAGACTTCTGTCTGAGGATGTAATCAACCCCGACTACAAGCGATAGGGAGCAAGAGTATCTCTTGGAGGATTCCAGTAGTTGGTTAGACTCCTTTGTGGGCCATCCATGGTCTGCAATAAAGCTCATGGGTTATCATACATGATGGCAATTGCCTTTACAGTCTCTCTGGTACACCGTAGTTGAGAAAATATGCAGCATTTACATTCCTGTTACACTGGCAAAAGCCTTTGAAAAATCGACAAACACAATTGGGCTTTTCTCTTGGAAAATCTCACTCTTCTATGATCCTTCTGAGGGCAAGTAATCTGAGTAGTGTTGATCTGCCTTTGCGAAAACCGTTATGGTTCCGATCTGAGAATGGAATCTATGTGAGGAGTGATTCTGTTGAGCAGCATGGAGTTGTAGATCTTAGAGGCCAGTGGTGACATTGTGATTCCTCTGTAGTTTGGGGTTGTTGGAGGTCGCCTTTCTTTGGTAGAGGAATGAATTAATGATTTTGAAAGGCATCGGGTTTGTTTTCCCATGTAGGTGTTGTTTAACAAATTCTAACAGTTGATCATGGCATAGTGGATTCTTCCAGTACTACTGCAGGAATGTTGTCGGGACCCGTGTTTGTTGTTCAGTTTCTTCTTCAGGCAGATCTGCGCTCATCGATAAGTGAAAGGATCCAGTCCGGTGGTGAAAGGGTGTCTGCTAGTTTGTGATTGAAGAAAGGTCATCAAGGTTAGTGTTATACTGAACTGGCTTGCCAAGTAGAAAACTAAAGTGCTGAAACCACAGGTGTCCCAAGGCACTCTTCATTTGTTTCACCTTTGATTCTTATATGTGCGGTGGCCTTCTTATCGGTCATCTCCCTCAAGGCCTCCCGGCAGCAGCAAATGCTTGTTTCAGATGTAGGGCGTCAAGTGCTTCCGCCTGGACTTACATGCTCCTCAAGCACCACATTGTAAGGCATCATCAAGTGCAGCCTTAGCAGCATCAGTTCTGCTCTGAACTTCTGGTGGAATTTAGTACTGGTGCTCTTGCTGGCAGACTTCAGTTTTTTCTCTGGCTTTGCTGACTTTGTCATTTCAGGCAAAGGCAGTAGTCTTCTTCTTTCTTCTAGGTACATCTCCAAAAAATGCCATTTCTTTGTTGGCTGACGTGAGGAACATCATATACGCGCGGAGTTCTTGTCTTCAAGCTGGTCAACTAGAGTGTTGAACCTGTTATTTACTCTACAGTTACTGCTACAAAGCTTTGGTATGCCCCACTACCTTCCTCCAGTTACTTGTTTCCATGGGATCTCTGGGAGGGGGTTTACTCTACGATAACTTCTGGCTCCTGCAGAGACCATTCTGTGATCAGATTTAACAGCTTCAAAAAGTGGTTGTAGGCTCTTGAGTTCTTAATACTGTTAATCCACCACTTCCTTTTCTGAACCAGAATATAGTCCATTTTGGACAAGTGCGTCCATTTTGGCGGCGGTGTGTCCACAGTCCTACCTGCTTGAATTTTGGAATATTGGTATTAGTAGTAACAAGGTTCAATTGTTCCATGAACTCCGTCTGTACATTCCATTCTGTGGATCTCGTTGTTGCAAGTGAACAGCGCGCGTCAGGCCCAAGCTTAGTGTTTGTAATCTCCAGGATGTACAGAAGATTATGGCTGGAACTGTACTGGTGCCAGTGGAAATTCATGGTAAAAGTGGAGAGACATTTCTTCTGGATAGTCCGTTGGTGGGGGCTGTAACGCAAATGACTGTTTGTTTCAGGATTGGCCGTCCGTGTAGCTTCAAGATGCGCTCATTAAAGTTGATAAGGTTGGCACATGACTTGAGAGCCTTTGTGATAAGAAACCCCACACCTCCTGTCGCTGCATTTCTCTTGTTCTTCCAGGCAGAGTCTGTAATAAGTGCATATCCATGGATATTCCCCTGTAGTAGAGGTTCACTGTGCACAATGCGGTGTTCTTGTATGCAGATGACATCGATATCATACAGTTGTGCTTCATGTACGAGTTCTTCTTTCTTGGCTGTTGTTGACAGTGTCTGGACATTAAATGTGCTGATGATGAAAGCATTTTTGCGTCTAACAAATTTTTCCATGCATCTTTTGTCAATATCAGGGTTGGACCGTCCAGTAGGCTTTAGGACCAACCCATCATATGTATTGGTATAGACCAATGTTGACTCAGGATGCACAGACTTTAAATCAGGGGCTTCAACCCTGGTGCTACGTTGTGGACTATTCATCTTGTCAATTAGCTAAATAGTAGCTGGGATTCGCCAGGTCTCCAGCATCCTTTTCTGTTGGGGAAGGTCCCTTAGCTTTTGTCTTTCACGGTGACACTCTGCAAGGCAGCAGGTGCCTTTTCTGTCAGTGATGGTCCCTTAGCCTTTTTCGCACACACGAACCAACCTACAAGGCAGCAGGTACTATTTCACCATAGTTGGGTTGACCTATGTAAGTATATACCTATGGACCTACTTACTCAAAGGAGATAAAGGATAGAGAGAAGGAGTAGTCACAGCACCAGTTGGCACCCACACTGTTTTTAAAAGACAAAGGAGAGGTGGAGGATGCTGTCTCCATTGTGGAAAAGTCCTGAGACAACCTCCCCATCTCCTGATGTCCGTGTGGGGTTACACCTTCACCGCCATACTAGGGATCTGTGTCCTGTACCCCAGATAGGCATCACTAATTGAGTCGTGATTATCCCGAGGATCAGGCGCCTCTAAATCCTACATTGGGATCAGAAACCTAGTATCCCAGACAAGCCATAAATCCAACCTGCCAAACCAACCCAATTGGCTCATCTGTCGAGCCAACCAGATTGATTCACCTATCCTAGCCAACTGGTTTGCGAAAGGATGGATAGAGATGGAAGGAGTAAAGTAGGTAGAGTAGGTAGGGAGCACCCAGAGGGATGAGAAATCCCACTGGGGAAATCCAGCACAAGCATGTAGAGGTGCAGGCACTTGCATGTTTCATAAGGTGTAATAAGGTGCTGGCAAAGGTAATTTAATCTCCCCGGCACTAGGTCTGTGCCTACCTTTATTTTATGGATTTGCACATAGGTGGTTTTCCTCATAATAATGAGTGAGTTCATCCAAAGCTTTGGAGAGTAGGTTTCTCTTAAAAATGTGAAGTCGGCATTTCTTTAACAACTGTGAAGTCGGCATCTTTAAAAACTGTGAAGTCGGCATCTTGTGCGCTAATTCCAAGATCGTCTACATAAATAAAACGACAGATAGATAGATAGGCAAAACAACAAATCCTAAATTTTATTTTCTAATTCTGTGGTATCTTAATGGTGTAAAACCCAGTCATAAGCTTAATAAATTTTTTTATGAGCGATGAGGGCGAAGAAAGGTAGAAAGATCATTTCCGCCCTGGATCATTTGTGGTAAATTGTGACTGCATTTTGTGGGGTTAAACATCGTCAAATTTGATCGGAGACGCAAAAACGGACTATGATTCAAAAGACTGTAGCTTGACCTACACCTAACCAATTGGAATGATCTTTGTAGCATTCAAGCACATAAGGTAAGCCTTTCGTTGATTTGTAGGGAGAGTTTTTAATAACTCTGTATGATCTAAATATGTCCTGTCAAAGTAGACCGACTATCATAAAAAAATCTATGAGGAACATACTAGTATTTCATCTAAATATCAAGTACTTCGGATCATCCTCTATACCTGATTCGCTCCTCGACTTCAAATTGAAGGAAAGTTTTGGCAAGGTAAGCATGTAACAAACTTGTGAAGATCTGGAAAACTAAAGCTTCATACAACTACCAAGATCAAGGCCTTTCCGAGGCCCTCTTTCTCTTGGCTCATAACCCAAGGCTTGGAGGACAGAATTAATTGATAGAATTAATTAAATCCAATCTTTGTGAAGAGTGCTTTTAAAACACTGATATTAACATGGCACGTGCAGAATAGGGAGGTATGGAGACACTCTGCCGTTGCTACAGAAACCATGAAAAGGAGACTCCTCCAGTTCGCTGCCCACTGCTTATACGAACAGACCAGCTAATATCCCATCTGGATTTCTCGGTACCTTTTGGATGAGACCCAAACTGTGGTTGAAGAGAACCTTCCATTCCCTCTCACCATGAAACATGAGAAATATGCGATACCCCTACAGCCAAAAATCTTTCTTTGCATGTGTCCTACTATGTTAAAAAAATGTCCGTAAATTTACGGAAATTTCTGGCAGCAGTATTTCCAGTCATTTTTAGGGTAAATTTACAGAAATTTCTGTCAATTAACGGAAATTTGACAGTAATTTTACAGAAATTTGTCTCATATTATGGAAAAAAATATGTATTTTAACAGAATTTCTCCGTAATTTAAAATTACGGAACCAAAAAAAAAGTCCGGAAATATTGCTGCCAGAAATTTTTGAAATATTTCCGTAAATTAACATTTTTAGCTATTTTTTATGTTTTTTGTTTTTATTTTTATTGTTTTCTAAAACAGATTTTTCCGTAAATTTACGGAAAATCTGTTTTCTTAATTTACGTTAATTTTTAACAGTGTAACTCCGTACCAAATTTCAGAGATTTTTCATCAAAAGCACAATTTTTGCACAAATTCGCTGTGCTATTATACCGTATATGGACGATTCCTCATTTTTAAAAAAGTTCTTACTGAATTATGCTCACATCTTCACCATTAATACGAAGGAGTCATTTGAAGGATTATTTTTCTGAAAGGCATGTATGCCTTTGGGGGAAATTTCACCTACGTCCGTATCTTCCCAGATTTTTGTGACACTTTTTCGTGTTCACAAAACCAGGTATCAGTTAAGAAAATAAGATGCACCTGAGATGAATATACCTATTTTACTATATTAGTCCCAGGATACACCATTAAGTACATACTCTAAAGAATCTTTGAAATACTTATACTACTGAAAGGAATTGCATTCAAACGTCGTTCTAGTTGAGCTCCCAGAAATTAAAAAAAAATGGTACAAAGCTCAGGTTGGTTAAAGGCACTACCAGTGATTTGCTAAATCTGTAAATCGAAAAAATCATCAAAAATCAGATTTTTGCATCTCGGTAACAAGTATATGTGTCCTAACATACCCTACAAGTTATACAACCAAAAGCAGCCTAATAAGAACACAATCGGATATTTTAGTCATTACTGTCCATACGGACACTTACTACAACACGTAATTGAATGGAGTTTGATATCTTTGAATACTGCTGTTTTCTTCCTTTCTATCAGTTTGCAGTTGGAAAATAACTTATGAGAATTCTACAGACTTATCCTACACTTTTAAGCTATTCCTGCAAATTTCAGATATTTTTACTCTTTTGGGCGGATCACTGAAAGTGCCTGCATTACTTACGAATCCACAATTCCACAAGCAAAGAGATTGTTATGGAATATATATAGAGTGATGCCCTCTTTATAGTCATTCTGCATTTTTTAGAGGTCAACCAAACAAGGACGTATTCGTAGGTAATTTTCAGGTAATCGAATGTTACGTTCGAATACTATTTGGTGTTGCAGAAAATGACTTTAATCTTTACAGATCTGAATATTAAAACGGGACCAAGATGAATATAACAAAGCCAAAGTGTCTCCGGTGGAAGTAAAAAGCTGTGGAGAAGACAATGTCCCTCCAGAAGTCTTAAAAAGGTGTAACCTAGATGGTATTGTACTAGGTTTTAGCAACGATACTCTTCTGAATAGCCAGATGGCGGAACAATGGTCTATTCTAAATACTGTACCGATCCCCAAATCAGGAGATCTCAGTCGGGCCGGCCTAACCGAGGGTTTTGCTTTTTATTCTTTTAACCTCAGAGAGGTAGCAAATGCATTTATTATACTTTCAGTCACAATTTCAACAGTTCTAAAAGTTCCACCTATGTGGAACAATTCAACCACTATTTTCCATTATTTCATTTCTGTAACTAGAGGCTAATTTCATTAAAAAAAATGTCCATCTCATTCCTAACACGGTTTTGGCTATAAATATCAATAGTTTTTATTTTTGGCAATTACTCGTATATTCATTGCATGATTTATCACAAGTTTAATCGCATTAAGACGTTTCATTTCAAGGACTATTATTCCTTCTAAATATCATCTCTTTACAACAAAAACACTGTTATCGATGTCAGTGTTTAAATTTAATTTACAGAATATAAATTAAATTGGTCATTTTTTTTACCTGAAAACAGGATCGTGTACTATTTCCAACAAAACATTGGACAAATATTTCTAAAACAACATTCAAAATAATGTTTTCAATACCTCCCACTCATTTGTGTCTGATACTCGAAGTATAAGTTCTGGGTTTTTGCTTGGGAAAAAGACACTACAACAGGGTGATTTTTTGAACCCGAATAAGGCCTGAGCTTGATAGACATCTAAGAACCAACCAAAACGGCTTTAGCCTTCAGGACTGGTAGAACCACCATAGTGTTAAATTTGTGAGGACGCTCCTAAGTCCTCTACTCAATTTAATATTAATTATCATGCGAGAGGTAAGACCTTAAATCTGACACCAAAGGAATCATTTCGGAACAGCATGAATACTTTTGTCAATTTATTCCCAAACATAATTCAAATACATGTGCTCCTTAACATAAGTTCATACCTTGGAAATGCCGCAGGGGAGAGATACATACATCCCAAGTTGGTGGGCGTTCAATGCAGACTGGCGAGTATTGGTAATGCAAGACAACGCCCATTCCATTCCGGTATATATCCCTCCGCTAATAAGGATAACTAGTGTGGCATAAAGTAGCTCCATAACAAATTCAAGCCTCTCTTATATGTAAGGCACTGAACGGGCTTTGTCCCCAGTACATCAGTGAATGCCTGGTGGTCAGTAGATCACGTCCTGGGTCTGTTACCACTCGTTCTAGCCACCATGGTCTCACTCTCGTTGTTCATAGGACACATAAATGTGCTGGCGACAGGGCCTTTACAGTGGCTGCACCAAAGCTATGGAACCAAATTCCTTTCACCATTCGTAGTGCCAGTACTGTTGAAAAGTTTAAGTCAATGCTCAAAACTCACCTCTTTCAGTCGTATTACTCATAAAGGCGCTTTGTATCTATGTGAAAAGGCGCCTTTCAAAATATAAGTCATGTATGTTATGTTATATAGTGGCACTTAGAAGGCTAATGAAAATGGTCAAAGCAAACAATCTTCCTACATCTTCATACACTGACTTCAGAAAGGCCTTTGACACCATTCATCGTGGCAAAATATTCTGGAAGTCTTATGAAATCCCATAAGAATTGTAATTATTGCTTCTTTCCCAAGGTCTTAGAAGTCAGAATACCAATTGAGGCCGATTAAAGTAATGATTCACCAATCAGTAATCAATAAATTCAATATGGCAGAGAATACAATAAAGCATCCGATACATTTGGCCGTAGAGTGACAACCTGGTGGCTATCCTTTGGTTTTTACGAGTCAAGATATCAATAAACCACTTAGGAATAAGATAAAAAAAAATACAGTGTTTAAGGTGACTTTCGGTGCACTAAAATGGCTATATTTTATAACTACATCTCGGATTGAGATGTCAGTGTATAACCCTATAACCCAATCAGACCAGTTTATATATCATTAAGTAATATGGACTATTGGAGACGACATTCAAGATGGCCCTCAAATATAGCTATAAATGCATTTAGTGCAGACCAAAAAATATTCACTTTTCAGACTAGTTTTTACGATTTTTGATTTTTCATCATTGAGTCGAAAGGTCATTAATCATAATCATTCCGAAATGAATCCCGAAGGACCCCCATCTTTAAATGGTTAATGGATTTTTGGCATTTATTTCAATGCCATCAGTAGCCATATTGGACGCCTATATTGGATGTTTCTATCTTACATGTATCAATACTGCGATTACTTAATTATAGTATTTAAACCCGTCTGTCTGGATAATAGAGATGTATATCACAAATATTAAAAATCAAACACTCTTAAAAATGTCTCGTCACTTTTGACCAGGGGAGCGCCGAGTAAAATATGGTCTTACGAGATTTTCTAGTCGAATTTAGTGGAATATCTGGTACATTTGACCAGAATTTTGTCAAACTTGACTTTATTCAGGTCAAAATTTATGACTAGAAACTTCGTAAAGATCATATTTACTGAATGGACGAATTAATAATATTGATTATAGCCAGCATTAGAAGCCATTTTGGAAGCTATATATTAAAGCAATTGTTTATACGATTACTGAGTAATTCTTTTTAAGAGTTTCTACTGATTTCTTGATTGCTAAAATTCTTGAATGCTAAAACCTAAAGGACAGACACCAGATTTACACCTCTACCGTCTAATTACATGGCTATCAAACAATTGATTGTATTGGCAGCCATATTGAATTGGATGCAACATCAATCTCTGAAATAATAACATAATTTATATTTTGTCTACTTAAGGATAAAAAGTGTGCTCAATATTTCTGGACTATGGTCATTAAGTATGTAATTACGTGTAGTGGCTTTGGCGGCCATTTTGATTTCTTACAAAAATGCTCAAAATTCTCATCTGGCACCCATTGAATATTCAGAATCAGCAGGATTAGAAACCTCCAAAGAACATTACACAGACACACACACACAAACACACACACAAACGAAAAAGAACAAAGTGAACACTGTCTTAAAAAACAGAAGATATCAAATAAAATTTACCGAAATTATCATTTATTTCACTCCACCTCAACTCCAATTTCACCTTTTGTAGAATTACAATAATTCTTAATATATAGGCACTTCAAAAGAGTGGTTTGACTCTATTCTAAAGTCATTGCAAATTTCAATCTAAGTAAAGAGTGGAAATAGATTGAAATAGAAAATTAAAATAATTCTAATTTCATTTTGTTTTTAATAGCGAAATTCACTTCTAAAGAGTAATTAATCGTAGGGGCAAGAGTTCCATATGTACCCCTCTTCAAAGTTCTACAAGTAACCAATTCTTTTTTATTTTTGGCCTTAGGGTTAGGGTATTTGTTAGTGTAAGGCCATAAATATAAAAGAGTTTGTTTCCTGTATAATTTAAAGAGGGGGTACATATGGAACTCTTTCCATCGTAGGCACTTAAGAGTGAAATTTCATACTCTTAAATTTAAGTGTATATGAAATTCAAGAAAGTGAAAATTCCCATCAATGATTGATTAGTTTTGGTCTTGATGAAATTCTACAGGTTTGCCATTTAGTCCATAAACCATGATTGGTCCACTGGCATTTGGTCCACACCCATTAAGTTCATAACCAGTTTTTGTGATCATTTTGGTCAAAAATATTTTATCTATTACACTTGGTGTTATAACCATTAGTAGGAAGTGGGAATTGAACCAATTGTGAAGAACCAGATTGTCATTTGACTAAATTGGTTACTCGATCAAATGGCTATTCGACTCGGGATTCGACTAAATGGTTATCGGAGCAAATGTTTATTTGACCAAACAGTGACTGGATTAAAGTGGATGGAATAACTTATTAGTTATCTCGTTATGGTCCTTTGGTTAATCGACCATGTGTGATTTTGACGAAATGGCAATAAGCAGATTTGTATGCCCTTACTTTCACAACGGTTCTGATGAAATCTCCTGAAAATCTGAAGACGTATTATTAAGATTTCCAGCAGATGGTACTGAAGTGCGAGGTGTATCCAGAGTCATATAAATTCGTTGATCATCACACCTTCCAAAATCAACGTAATCGTCATCAATTTTTACCGGTGGTTTGAACACCGATTTGGAGTTCGTCCCCGAGTTCTTCGCGTCCAAGCGCCTTAGTTGCAAAAAGAGCGCTACGTCCACTGTCAGAAATAGCACACTGGCGAATGCCGACACAAAAACAGCTACGATCCAATAAGTCTTGACTCGAAACACAGATGCCCAAAAACCAAATAACCTTTTTCTTTTGCCATCATTTGTCGTTGTCTTGACGCCCATTTTTGTGACTCGTTGAGTGGCGGTCTCTGTAGATTCCAGCGAAGTGCTGTTTATGTAGTAGGTCGAACTTGCGGTTATCTGCCTTGGGAGGACGACTAACGGACCGACGTGACATGTCTTTAGTAATTCAGGAAATGCCTTGCTTCTAACTTGACAGAGGAAGACAGCACCTTGGAGTTTTAATGAAGGCATCAAAGACAATGAATTATGCAGTTCATTGTCAATCTCACTGGTGTTGGTAGAAAATGTCTCACCCGATCCAGTCTTTTTCCATTGGATATACACTGGCGGATTACCTTTGCTAGAGGAACAATTTACAGTAATCTCAGTCCCAACATACACGGTAATCGATTCATCAGGGACGCATGATGGAGGGTTAGACGGGAAATACTGTATTCCAACTTGAACAGAATCGGAGGCAATTTCAGTCCCTGGTGAGCTTAATACGTGGCAGAAATACTCTCCAGCTTCGTGCAGTTTGACATCTTTAATAGTCAAGAAGTATATCATGGAGGAGTCCTTCTGTTGACGAACCGCTAGAAATACGTTGTCTTGAGTTCCTCTAAGAATATCGCTATTCCAAGAGAGTGTCTGACTGATTCCGTTAAGATCTCGCGATATGGCGACGATATGTCCAGGTTGCAGATTCCGAATGCGAAAATGGACCGCCAACACGCTGCCGTCTCTTACAGGATGGGTGGGCGAAGAAGCTAGGACCTCAGTAGGACTCGTGGCGGATGCATCATCCATCTGGGTCCACACTGGTATACCTAAAAGCAGTGTCGAGATTGCCATGATTGCAATCATGTTGGCATGCGAAGGTAAAAGCTTTTCACAGAGAAAATAGTCCACGATGATGAGCGGTGGCAGCAGTATTACGTCGAATGTAGGTCAGTTTCAGTATATGTAGTAAGGTCATTTAAGTAAAACGCGCTAATTTAATAAACAGTTTGGGTTATTTAGCTCGATTGAATTAAAAAGTGCGACCATGACATCTCGGTACAGATTTCATTGCTCTCATTTGGGACACGGTCAAAGAGAATTATTCCCCATGCAGTCTGGTGATATCCCAATTATAGATACAGCGGTTTTCAGCGGTTAATTCGTTTCAAAACTGTCTCACATCCATTGATATAATTACAGTCATATTCCTTTACCATCAAAAATTCAATAATTTAACTTGGCGTTATGTTCTTTTTTAAACAGTGATTCCATTGCTCTATCACGCGTGCTTTCACCCGAATCTCTCTGGCATTTTCAATCAACAGACAAATTTTATTTACTGTCAGAGGGAAAATAGTACATACGCATTAAAATATATGCTTAATGCATTATTTGAGTGACTCCGTGTGGCTAATTTAGCTCGCGGTAATTTACCCGAAGACAATTACACGGTCTCCATGGTCTCTAAGACAATAGAGATTTATCAGCTGAGGGTTTTATGACGTCGCTGGACAGTAAACGTGGTTAAAGGTGTTAGATTTAACACGCAGAACTTGCTCTGTATTATAATGACGATTGTACTGACAAACAATGTCAAAATAATTAGTCATGTTTTTGTCATGTGTAGTTTTGCGCGTTCTTAGAGCCATTCCTCAGATTATCTCAGAAACAATGGAGAAGTGTGTGTGTTATCTCAGAAGCATTCTTAAAGAATGGTGTTCACGGACGGGTTCACGGATTGTTCCTAGAAATAATGGCATGGCCTGTTGATCAAAATACTCCAAATTTGAGCTATGGCTCTATGTTAGGTCTACAGCTAGCCCAACGTTCAATCTTTCTGGAGACTACAAATGCAACTACAGCAAAATACTGAATGTAATATTGGGCCCTATTTAGTGCATTTCTGTCATCAGAAACGTGAAATGATTAGCTATAATTCAAAACGTAATTTCAGAAACAAATTTGACACTGAAATTTCATTGAGAGCTAAAAAACACCAAGGATGATGTTGATGACGACGACGATAACGATGAAGATGAGGAGGAGGGGAAGGTGGAGGAAGAGGAGAGGGAGGAGGAGAGCCGCAACGAGAAAGATTTAATCTATCAAAGAACATCCTAGACGGAGAGATATGGTCCAAGTTATGGTAAAGTTGAATATGGACACACAGTTTTTGCTGAAAATGATAGATTAGGGTGTGTAGAATAAGAATCTGCCGGGTGCCACCTGGGCATCCTTGAGCATTTTGAGAAATCCAAGATGGCGTCGCCATAAATGATAATTACGTGTTCATCCCTACATTATCAAACTATGGAGTTACGGACTAATGAACAAGTGCATTGCACTTGTAACATTAAAGTCTGACTCAGAGATTTCGAAATATTATTTTTTTGTGTAATAATGAAAAATAGTCAACTAGAAATAAAGATAGTAACCTAAAATGCACAATTCCGAAATTTGAGATGAATCAGATTTTTCGTTTTGATGCAGTAAACATTTATGTGTAGTCTTACGTCCCATAGGATACTGTGTATAACAAAAATTCCGGATCCGGAATTTTATAACAAAGTTGCGATTTTCTATATGAAGGAATTCGATTTAAGCTTAGCAATTTCACACAGTGATTAGTATATGGACAAGCATTATGTACATGCAAAAAACACGATTTTTTTGGAAATTGAGGGCGCCCTCCTCAGGAAATCTCTGAGTCGGCCTTTAAGTCATACTCTAAATTCAAAATGGAAGCCAAATCTAATCCTATAACAGCAAATGAAAAATAAACATGAAGTACTTATGTTGTTAGACACAATAAATGTATTTCTGATACTTTTAAAGTTGTAACATGACGCCAATCAATATGGCAGCCCAAAACGTGAATATTTTCCAAAAATACTTGACACAAATTTCTAAATATTACCTTAAAGTATAAATTATTGTGTCCATGAAACAATTAGAAATGTGCCTACATGTATGATCATAACCGCGAGTGATACCAGGTAATCCCGATAAATAAAAATGGATCAAATTATAAACTGAGTGTAATATATGTGATCAAATGTAATTCCTATGGTATTTTGACAACTTTGCACCATATTAGTTTTATTTCGATTTTGGTGCATTTAAAGCAAATTGAATTGTATGTTGTACATTGGTTAGGATCAAAGGTACATTTCTATTGTCATTGACACATTGATTTCGATTTGAAGGCTGTAATACTTATAAATTTGTGTCAAGTATTTTTGAAGATGTTTTTGGCTGTCATATTGATTGACGTCATGTTACAATTTTAAAAGTATCAGAAATACATTTACTGTGTCTAACAACATAACCTAAGTACTTCACGTCTATTTTTATCGCAGGTATTTGCTGTTATAGGGCATATTTTAAATTTATTGGATTTGGATTCCATTTTGAATTTGAAGTATGACTTAATGTTACAGGTGCCATACACTTGTTCATTGGATCCTTTAGTATATCTAGTAACTCCATAGTTTGATAATATAGGGTTGGATAGATAATTA
Source organism: Ophioderma brevispina (assembly GCA_023653785.1). Taxonomy (NCBI): domain Eukaryota; kingdom Metazoa; phylum Echinodermata; class Ophiuroidea; order Amphilepidida; family Ophiodermatidae; genus Ophioderma; species Ophioderma brevispina. The sequence goes on from JAMKCH010028185.1 coordinate 34,166, forward strand.
TCATTTATGGCGACGCCATCTTGGATTTCTCAAAATGCTCAAGGATGCCCAGGATTCTTATTCTACACACCCTAATCTTTCATTTTCAGCAAAAAAATTGTGTCCATACTCAACTGTACGGTCACATGAAGGTTCTCCCTGACTATCCTGCATGCAAAACGTTAATAAAAACGTTATTTGCCATACAATACCATAACGAACAAAAGTGGACAAAATTTGACTGCGTTTATGTGTAGTACACCGCAGTGTTGTAGCCGTTAATATTAAATTAGTCTAGTTTGGACTATAATAGCACCCATTAGTAGAATTGATTTTTGAAACTATGGATCCTTCGGGATACGGATGTTCAATGCAAATATAACTGGGTAAGCGTTATTGTGTGTTTTTATTTCAAAAATTGTATGTCAATTCTTTTAATCGAAATATACATACTTTCGTCACTTAATATAATTTCGCCATCGCATTTAATACTTTGTCCGTAAAAGAAGGGGCATTGATTCATATTCACGTTATTTCCTGGCTATTTCATATTGGAATGACATTTTCAGCGGCCGTTGAATTATTATCAGGATACGATATTATTCTAATTACAAAATTCCTTCTTATGGGACACAAGAGAAGTTGGGGCTTTACCATTCACAGGTATAGTTTACTTCTTCTTATCGTGTCTAAACACAGTGGTTCTCAAATATGATCCACCCAGAGATGGGTACAACGTCTGGCTGCTTCACTGAATTCCGCAAGGTCCTTGTTTGTGCATTGTTGCTCCCGCAGTGGTTTTTTTTTTTTTTTTTTTTGAAGGGATTTCAACGGCAGCGCTGGAAACGTGAAATTTGTATGATTTCGCGAAAATGATCCTAACCTGACTTGTCCGAACCAACGGTACAGCTAATGGATGAGCGTTGACATGTACATGGCGCTATTTCCTGGCTATTTCGTATTGGAATGACATTTTCAGGGCCGTTGAATGATTATCAGGATACGATATTATTCTAATTACAAAATTCCTTCTTATGGGACACCAGAGAAGTTGGGGCTTTACCATTCACAGGTATAGTTTACTTCTTATCGTGTCCAAACACTGTGGTTCTCAAATATGATCCAGCCAGAGATGGGTACAACGTCTGGCTGCTTCACTGAATTCCGCGTTCCGCAAGGTTCTTGTTTGTGCATTGTTGCTCCAGCAGTGGGCAGACCAAGAGATGATCCATTGTCTGTGGTGCTGTTCCACAACCACAAGTAGTGTCCTGGTCTGCTTCCAGGTAGCCCCACTTCTGCAAGGAAACCTATCGACCAATTCTGGTTCTCAATCTGTTGAGGTATCGCCATTCAGCCCATGAGGAGTCAGCTCCAGGTAGGAGATGCTCACCAGTTTCATGTTACTTGGTCATGTTGGTTGATGGCAAGTCTTTCTTTCCACAAGGCGACTCTCTTAAGCTCCTTGGAGACTGTTTCAAGAGGCTGGACTTTGCGTAAGAAACTCTCTCTCTGGATTTAAGGCGGTTGGCAGCAGGTATCTGTCCAGACGTATGGTGCTTCACATTAGATACTTGGCAGCTACGCTCTTGCATGCTCGCAACACTACGACGGATGTCTGGTGGAGCAATTCCTGCTAGGATGTATAAGTTTTCTGTTGGTGTTGGACGGGAGCATCGTGTGATAAGCCAGCAGAAGGCATTTAACGCTGAATCAAGCTTCTTGGCATGGGTTGATCTTTCCCATACAGGGCAGGCATATTCTGTACATGAGTAGAACAGGGAAAGTGGTGGTATGTGGGGCATGTGGGCGAGCACCCCATCCTGTGCCAGTGAGTTTGTTCAAGATGTTATTGCGTGAACATACTTTACTCTTCGTCTTCTCGATGTTGGTCTTATAAGAGAGCGTGCGGTCCAAGGTAACTCCTAGGTAGGCAGGGTTTTCACAGTGCTCCAGGGGTGTTCCAGACCAGGTAACTTTAAGCTTACGCTTGGCTTCACGGTTGCATAGATGGAAAGCACACACATGTGTCTTGGATGGATTTGCACGTAGGTGGTTTTCCTCTTAATAAGGAGTGAGTTCATCCAAAGCTTAGGAGCGTCTCTCTTCAACAGCTGTGAAGTCTGCATCTTGTGCGCTAATTCCAAGATCGCCATCGGCTCTTCTTCGCTCCTAGGTGAACAAAGAACAACCTGTTTGCCAGCAATCCTTTGATAAGCTCAGTCAAGCGGATGTCCTCGGTGATTTCCAGAATCTTATGGAGTAGGCATCTGTGATTAACAGTGCCGTAGGCTGCTGATAGGTCGACGAACACAACTCCGGTTACCATACCCTTCTCAAAACCATCCTCAATTTGTTGTTGATTTGCCTGGCCGGAAACCTGCTTGTTCTGGTATGAGGTGTTCGTCTATCACAGATGCGATACGATTGAGCAGGAGACGTTCAAAGAGCTTGCAGGTATAGCTGAGTGATATTGGTATGTAGCTCTTGGGATTGGATGGATCTTTCCCATGCTTTAGGAGTGCCATAACATGTGCTTTCCTCCAGATCTTTGGGAACCTGTGGGAAATAAGGCAGCAATTGTAGAGCTCAAGAAGCCATTCCTTTGCTACTGGGCCGAAATTATTTTTCAGTTGCTCAGTAGAGATGTTGCCAAGGCCTACTGTTTTTCCTGCTTGAAGTTTAGCAATACCGGATTCCAATTCGTCCATGTTGAAGGGGCGAGTGAAACCAGGGTCACCACTAAACCTCTTACGGTCTAGTTTGATCTTCTTGGGTTTCTTGTTGCACTTGCCATTTAAAAGCAGTTGGTTGGCGTGACATTTGGCTGCTGTGGAGGTTCTATTGGATCCCTTGCTTTCTTGCTGTTATGGGTCATATCGGTGGATTCAAATAAAGTAAGCAAGGTTTTTATCTTTTCCTGGGAGATCCTCTCCGAAACTTCCTCACCTTTAGCAGTTGTTTCAGCCGAAAAGTATCAGCTTCAAACATGGTGATATACTCTTGATATTCTCTAGCACATTCCTTGGAAAGGCCTGGTATATATTCCGTCCTACAGCCTATGGGTATGAATCTCCAGGCAGTCTTGTTCACTAGTTGGGCAAATTTGTCATAGTTATGGGTTTTTTGAGCAATCCTCTTCACGTTCTGATCGATGTCATTAGTGAATCCTTGCCAGTCTGCTTTCCTATAGGTAAAGCAACGCTTAAAGGCACGTTGGTATTAATGCAGCGTTGACTTGGATACCGATTGGTTAGTGGAACAGGATCCAGAACAATCTTGCTACACAGGTTAGAGATGTTTTTTGCTAACAATAGCTAGATCAGGGTTGTAACCTCTCTTCCAACAGGCGAAATTAATTGATGACGGCAGCTTAGGGTCGTGAAGGAGACGTAGATGTTGATGGTCTTATCCATTCTTCGACAGCTTGTCCATCTTTGTTAGTTTCATTGTAGCCCCATTGGGTACTATGGCTGTTGAAATCACCAATGAAGAAGTGAGGTTTGGTGGTATTCCCAAGGCTGAGTTGAGGGTGTTTTTTTTTTTTTTTTTTTTCTCGATACACGGCGTCGCAAAACTCGACCACATACAAAACTCGACACACGGGGTCGCAAAACTCGACATACGGCGTCGCAAAACTCGCATTTGTGACTGCTGTGGCTTGCCATACTTAAAGGCACTTTGGTCTTAATGCAGCGTTGACTTGGATACCGATTGGTTAGTGGAACAGGATCCAGAACAATCTTGCTACACAGGTTAGAGATGTTTTTTGCTAACAATAGCTAGATCAGGGTTGTAACCTCTCTTCCAACGGGCGAAATTAATTGATGACGGCAGCTTAGGGTCGTGAAGGAGACGTAGATGTTGATGGTCTTATCCATTCTTCGACAGCTTGTCCATCTTTGTTAGTTTCATTGTAGCCCCATTGGGTACTATGGCTGTTGAAATCACCAATGAAGAAGTGAGGTTTGGTGGTATTCCCAAGGCTGAGTTGAGGGTGATTGAAGTCTACTGATGGAGGTTTGTAGACGGATGTAACTATGACAGTGCTAAGCTCAATGGTGAGGACTTTGATGTTGTTATCATCAGATATTGAGGTTGCTTCTACTGTGGTGCCTGTTTTCACATAGCACTTCCATATTGTCGATGTGGTCTCTCGATGGCAAGGACCATTCCTGGTATTGTTGGGCGGTGGTCATAGATTCCTCTATAGATATCCCTATACAAAGTCACAAGGTGTTGTGGTGTAGGATATAAGAATCATTATGAGGCGGATCTTCCAGAACGCTCCGGGGTCGAATACATAACAAATTTGGTTATGTTAAATTAAAGTCCATAACCATTACTCTAGGCCAAAATGGCAATGAGTGTTGTTCCAAAAACACACCATTAATGTCAAACCAGTGCAAAATTTACCCCTTATTCCCAAAACGACGTCCGATGGCGAAAATGCGATCCTTTTTCCACGTGTTTATTAAAAACGGATGCGTAGCGCGTACATATCTGAGTGATTCCCCTGGGGCCAAAATAATATGTCAAACAATGCTGTGACATCACCACTTCTTAAAATTTTTCAAAAATTGGCCCGCAAACTCATAATAAGAGTCCAAATCAAGAATCAACTGTAGAAATTCATACTTTAATAATCTATCTTCATGTATGACCGGTATTTGAGATGAACGTCCCATGATCTTGCTATTTGATGACAAAAGTAGCAGGCCAATTCCTGCTTCCAAGGCCGAAATTTTAACCAGTCTAGTCTACCCGATTTTGTTTTTTGCTCGCTGTCGCGAATTGGCCGCATGGCGGCGGGCTGTTAGCGTCCAGATGACCTGGAAAATTTTAAACATCAAATGTTGACTATGTCCACCAGGTTTCATGTGTAGTGATTTGACCTTGAATGAACCCGGATGACCTTGAAATAACCTTTAAAATTGTTGGCACTGAATGTTGACCAAACCCACCAAGTTTCATCATCCTACCACATGTTAGCGATTTGACCTTGAATGAACCCGCATGACCTTGAAATAACCTTCAATATTTTTGGCAGTGAATGTTAACCATACCAACCAAGTTGCATCATCCTACCATAATTGACAAGGTCTATGACACTTCAAACTTATTTTTGATGGCATTTGACCTTTAACCATGACACATGACCCACTTCTGACCCTAGTCACCGCCTACTAATAAAGTAAATTCATGCTATTATGGTCTTTAATGTAGCGATGGAATTTTGTATAGAAGTACTGTTTCAAAGACAGCAATTATGTATACTAATTAGCTCATTTACATACCTAATTTTGATCATTTAATGCCAAAAATTTAATCAGGTTGAGAACTCTTCAATCTGCTTCCTTCCACTAAGTTAAATCATCATACATGGAACTCCAGATATTGGCAGTTGCACTTCACTCTGCAAGTGTGAGATTTTGACCACCACTCATGCTCCTGGAGCATAGGTTGAGGCAACCGTTCCAGAGTGGAGCTTATATTGACTGCTGACCACAATAGCAGCAGCGATTTATTCCGTAAATGATATCAAGGATTAGAATTGCAAATCTGGCACACCAATCCTCGCTGGTCTTGTGGTTAGGTAGATGACCTCATGATACAGTGGTCTTGGGTTCGAATCTTGTTACTGCTTCTTTTAAAATATATAACATTTTCATTATTTTTTTAGGTTAGAAGGAAGAATTCTAAGTCCAAAAAAGATAAGAAAACTCAATAGCTGCCCTTTGAGGTTAGTGAGGGTGACCTGCTCCTGGAGCATGGTTGGTGGTCAAAAACTACTGCGTGCACTTCACTCTCTGCAAAAGTTGACCTTTGACCTAGGTATGTGACCTCTAACTCTACCATGACATGTGTCTATGGTTGGCCTGTGACCTGAGGTTGGTGACAATTAAAGGTGTTCATGCAATTTGATAAAGGTTAACCGAAACTTTAACATGCATGTACACACACTGACACGCACACACACATGAACGAACATACAGAATTTGGATTAGTATTTGCCTTCTGCAAATCCCTGCAGACAACACAGAAATGTTCTATTATTGCTTTACCTATTTCATATCAGAATGCAAAAAATAATGAAGCTCATAAGAAAACCATAATCATTTTGGCATTCCATTGCTGCTGTACATATGTTTTATTCCACTGCAGAATTAAACACTACATAAAATGAATTTGAACAGAACAGGTCAAATACATACTCATGGAGCAAAAAAAATGTATACAGAAATACAGGAGAGCAAAATCAAAATTGACACTAAATTACATTTCTTCATACACAAGCTTACGGTAGATCATAATTACTCATTTTATTTAGAACTTGATTCCATAACCATATATAGTAAGGCATAATTACATTATACCCTTCACATCTTCATTGTCTCATGTGCTTTATTATGTTACAGAGTAGATGCAAAGGGTGTAACCAATTATGCCCATAATATTGTAAGGAAATATTGACACCCGATTGGGCAACCCTTGTGGGAGGCTGAATAAGCCCCTTTTGAGGGGGACGAGTTGATTTCTGGAAGATCATATTGACCCCTACGAGGGGATGGATTAACCCTTGTCACTTGTGAGGGGGGTAGATAGAATTGAAGTTGGGTGAGAGAGGGGCAGTACTCCTACAAAATGGCTAGCAAGATACGCAATATAAGCACATCCCATTTGGGTTTTGAGGTATTACAGTGACAACCATGTTTTCAAACCAATCACATTTTCCTCCACTGGGGATATCTTCCCCTTTTAGATTTCAGGCAAATTGACTTCGTTCAAATTATGACCTTGTTATAATAATAAATCTCAATGCTTTTGAAGATTGGTTTGCGCATGCTTGCTCTGTCTCAAGGATGAACAGCCCACCTCATCCCGAAATGGACAGTGTTGCCAACACCGCACTTTACCCGCCCAATTGGGCTACTCTTTAAAGGAAATATGTCAAGATTTTTGTCAAGCTCAGTTTGACTTACATTCATAAAATATATGTACATACATCACAAATTCCCGAAAAAATAATACAATTTGATGTAAAATTAACAAAATAGAGGCATTTTAATTTTTGCTTTTTTGACATACGAAGAAAACGGGCTTTTTTTTTTTTTTTTTTTTCATATGTTTTATTCCACTGCAGAATTAAACACTACATAAAATGAATTTGAACAGAACAGGTCAAATACATACTCATGGAGCAAAAAAAAATGTATACAGAAATACAGGAGAGCAAAATCAAAATTGACACTAAATTACATTTCTTCATACACAAGCTTACGGTAGATCATAATTATTCATTTTATTTAGAACTTGATTCCATAACCATATAGAGTAAGGCATAATTACATTATACCCTTCACATCTTCATTTTCTCATGTGCTTTATTATGTTACAGAGTAGATGCAAAGGGTGTAACCAATTATGCCCATAATATTGTAAGGAAATATTGATACCCCGATTGGGCAACCCTTGTGGGAGGCTGAGGCTGAATAAGCCCCTTTTGAGGGGGACGAGTTGATTTCTGGAAGATCATATTGACCCCTACGAGGGGATGGATTAACCCTTGTCACTTAGTAGTAGATAGAATTGAAGTTGGGTGAGAGAGGGGCAGTACTCCTACAAAATGGCTAGCAAGATACGCAATATAAGCACATCCCATTTGGGTTTTGAGGTATTACAGTGACAACCATGTTTTCAAACCAATCACATTTTCCTCCACTGGGGATATCTTCCCCTTTTAGATTTCAGGCAAATTGACATCGTTCAAATTAGGACCTTGTTATAATAATAAATCTCAATGCTTTTGAAGATTGGTTTGTGCATGCTTGCTCTGTCTCAAGGATGAACAGCCCACCTCATCCCGAAATGGACAGTGTTGCCAACACCGCACTTTACCCGCCCAATTGGGCTACTCTTTAAAGGAAATATGTCAAGATTTTTGTCAAGCTCAGTTTGACTTACATTCATAAAATATATGTACATACATCACAAATTCCCGAAAAAATAATACAATTTGATGTAAAATTAACAAAATAGAGGCATTTTAATTTTTGCTTTTTTGACATACGAAGAAAACGGGCTTTTTTTTTTTTTTTTTTTTCATATGTTTTATTCCACTGCAGAATTAAACACTACATAAAATGAATTTGAACAGAACAGGTCAAATACATACTCATGGAGCAAAAAAAAATGTATACAGAAATACAGGAGAGCAAAATCAAAATTGACACTAAATTACATTTCTTCATACACAAGCTTACGGTAGATCATAATTATTCATTTTATTTAGAACTTGATTCCATAACCATATAGAGTAAGGCATAATTACATTATACCCTTCACATCTTCATTTTCTCATGTGCTTTATTATGTTACAGAGTAGATGCAAAGGGTGTAACCAATTATGCCCATAATATTGTAAGGAAATATTGATACCCCGATTGGGCAACCCTTGTGGGAGGCTGAGGCTGAATAAGCCCCTTTTGAGGGGGACGAGTTGATTTCTGGAAGATCATATTGACCCCTACGAGGGGATGGATTAACCCTTGTCACTTAGTAGTAGATAGAATTGAAGTTGGGTGAGAGAGGGGCAGTACTCCTACAAAATGGCTAGCAAGATACGCAATATAAGCACATCCCATTTGGGTTTTGAGGTATTACAGTGACAACCATGTTTTCAAACCAATCACATTTTCCTCCACTGGGGATATCTTCCCCTTTTAGATTTCAGGCAAATTGACATCGTTCAAATTAGGACCTTGTTATAATAATAAATCTCAATGCTTTTGAAGATTGGTTTGTGCATGCTTGCTCTGTCTCAAGGATGAACAGCCCACCTCATCCCGAAATGGACAGTGTTGCCAACACCGCACTTTACCCGCCCAATTGGGCTACTCTTTAACATCAAAAAGTGTTCTCAGTGTGCCGATTTGGGCGGGTGCCGCGGGTAGTGGTGATATTTTGTGCCATAGAAACCAATGGTTACGGTAAAAATTGGGCTATTTTTTGCCCTCACATGCCGCGCCTAACCGAAATTTTTGTTGGCAACACTGCAAATGGAGTACCCCATAATATTGGCACCTCTGAGTATTAATATTTTATCCTCACAAACTCAGGGTTATCTTTTAGTTCAATGTATATTTTTATTTTTTTTTTTTTTTTTTTTAAAATACTCAACAAATATGGACAATTTTCAACTTATTTTGATTTATATGTAATCTACGTTACTTAAGCTTTCCATCCATACCAAATTTTCCAAATATTCAGAATCATGACATATTTCCTTTAACATCAAAAAGTGTTCTCAGTGTGCCTATTTGGGCGGGTGCCGCGGGTAGTGGTGATATTTTGTGCCATAGAAACCAATGGTTACGGTAAAAATTGGGCTATTTTTTGCCCTCACATGCCGCGCCTAACCAAAATTTTTGTTGGCAACACTGCAAATGGAGTACCCCATAATATTGGCACCTCTGAGTATTAATATTTTATCCTCACAAACTCAGGGTTATCTTTTAGTTCAATGTATATTTTTAGGTCACAGAACTGAGACCTTAGGGTTGAGAATGAGTCATATATTGTTTCAAGTTAAATCCTTACTTCAAGGACCACATAGAATATTTCATTATTGGGAAATTTCTTACGTCATACCTTAACGTCAAAATCAATTTTTTTTGCATGTTTTCATGTTTTTGCTTGTTTGTTTCTACCAAATCAAATCTCAAGGAAATGTGCAGAAGCATACAGGAAATAATCTGTAAATCATAGTAATAAATACTCAATTTAGCAACATCATCAATTATTTGTTAGACCATTTTTCAACAGGTCTAATTTCTATTCTTTTCTACTAGGAAATTTCCAACAGAAATCTTATCTTAAATATGTGAATGCATTGTACAAGGTGTGTAGGGTGGTTGTTTTTTAACACACAAGACCATTTCCAATATTCTCTTGATGTGCAAGTCTTTTGTATGCTAATTACGATAGTTGAAATTCAAACAGCTGTTTGATGGAGTGCAAAGATCTAGATATTGATGGATCCAGAGCCTAGCCTAAAATTCACACATCCTGTACATGCTATGGCTGGTATTCTGAAAGGGAGACTAACTTTAGACCCGGGTTTAAACCAGGGTTAGTCCTACAAGAGTGGATCTTTTTTCCTTCCAACATACTCTAAAAATATGCTGTAATGGGCGAGAAAAATCCTCATGGATAGGCCAGAACGGCCCATCCATGAGGAATTTTCTCCCCTGTTTCATTTAACTTTCACAGTATTTTAACACCTCTTATGTACACAAAGGCAGCATTTTATAATACCTGCCACATGTTTTGATCGAGATCTCGATCACTTGAGCACAGTAAGTGTTAAAGGAAAAAGGTCCACTCATGTAGGACTAACCCTGATTTAAACCCATGTCTAAAGTTAGTCTCCCTTTCAGAATATCAGCCAATGAGAATACTGCAAATAATCATGTGTCACTTCGCTCGAGGGGGAGGGGAATAACAACTCAAATGTTTTTAATTTTGCACAAAAATATATGGCAACACATAAATATCCTTCTTATCATCAGTTTCTACTGGCTTTTTTAATGTTGCAGCAAATCTACCATTTCATGGATGATAAAGTTAAAATCTCTTGGTAACCGTAGCGACAACATTTTGCAACAACTGCCTGTTTAGAAACGTCATTTTTAAAAAATATACATCATATATATAGATAATCTATTACATGTTATAAGAAATAGCATGGCTTATTGCCCGAAAAGGGGAACCTAAACACACAAAAGTAGGCTCTCGCATTTTGAAGATACCATCACTGAGTTGTGGAGTGCACGTATCTCGATTACTCCACCCCCTTGAGGGTAACTCTTTGATGGCTAACTCCGACATGTTACAGAACCACATACAGGTTAGCTTTTAAGAAATATAGAAATAAACATAGTAAGAGCAATGATATGTAAGCAAGGTAACACACCAAATTTTATAGGTCATTGTTTGGATGGATTTTTTTCATAAGTTGCAATATCAACAAGGAAACATTACGACTATATTTTGAGTATACAGAATCTTGGTGCAGCAATTATAAGATGGGCTGTGATCTTGTTTTTTTTGTGGAGTTACACATGTGGCATAATCAGTCCAATTCATAATAGTGCAATGTCAGCCCATTGCATAATAGTGCAATGTCAGCCCATTGCATAATAATGGAATGTCAGCCTATTGCATACTAGTGCAATGTCAGCCTACTGCAAAATATTGCACTGTCAGCTCACTGTATAATATGCAAGTTAGTTAATTGACTAAATAGACGCTATTCACACCATGGCATTATATGATGAAAGCGAAATTTGGGTGGCATCGGAAGAGTTGCTGTAAAATGCGCACGAGGATGCAGATCGTGTATGGAGTCCATTTTGACCAAAATGTGACATAATGCATATGGAGGATTTGTAGTGAACAAAGACAAATGTATATGAATATAACACTGCCACATATCAAGATTACCATGTAAGTCCATCAAAATCACGGCCCACAGTCAGTAAGACAACAGCTACACCTTACATGAGCCACTAATAATATTTCTATGATAGAAGGGGCCTAAGCATGTATGATTCCAAAGTGCACTATAATATTCCATAAGGATGCGTGAGGCATACATACATCAAACTGCACTAAGTTCCGACCTAAATTTGTACTACATGGCCGTATCATGTATATCAGCATGTCATGAAAACAACAATTAAGATTATAATCAATGACCGTCACATAACCACGGTAACAAGACCACTGTAATTACATGATAATGCCAACAGTCAAAATGTCATCAATATAAGTTGATATTCTTTCTAGAAGTCGTAACAAATAACAAGGGAAAAGCATGTTCACATAGGTGTTAAGACACAAATGGTTCCGAGCAAAAAATTTGGCAAACAGAGGTAACCAATGCTACCTAATGGCAACAATCTCATACCCAAAGGCATAGTTCAACACTCCCAATAAACAAGTGTACTGTCAAAGGTGATCCAACAGGTTACTGGAAATTGCTTTCAATATCTCCCTACTAATAACAATTACTTAGCATTGGCAATATTGGATCGGCTAAACTTTACAATACCCCAGTCATAGTCACCTGTATGATCCAGACCACCTCCACTGAAATATCTTTACCGAATGATTCACCATCACAATTCTTCCCTTTGAACATTTCACTTTGAGTGGTAGAGTATTCTATAATCACGCCACGGTATCATACCCAAAACACCTTTGTTTCTAAATAAAACGACATTTGGGAGTAAATGAACTTTTCCCTTGGGGATTGAGAGTTGCAGAATAGGTAGTGCTTAACTATGTAAAGGCAACTTGCTTGTGTGTTAAAACATAGCCTTGTAATAGCCATGTACTAACCAACGAACACAATCAAACTATATTCTATACTCCGTTATTTCACAAACCTTTGGGATCCACATGTAACCCGGGACATTCCATTACTTCTATACTTCCAACAAGCCCCCAACTCTACAGGGGGCATATTTGAGAGAATGTTCTCCTGAATCATACCCCTTGATTTGATGTTGGGAGACCATTTGGTTCCTGGGAGACCATTTGGTTCCTGTGAGACCAATCCTTTCAGCTACTTTGCCAATTCATTGGCTTTGGAAACTCTTAAAGTGTCTTAAGCCTCCATCGGCAAATGCCAAGGTGGTGATCACAGGCAAAACCGTTCACTTCTTTCAAGTAAAACATTCATAATATACCTTAACATAATTATATGATACACAGTTTAACCTAATCTAAATAATCATTTCTTTTTTAGAACTTTTTTCAATTATTTTGTATTGCATTGACTTTTAAATAATTCAACTTTTTAATTCTATTCTTCCATTTTTTAGAACTAAAATTTAGGGATATTAAACATTCACAAAAATCAGAGAATGATGCCTGCATAAATAGGCAAAAACATAAAATGGCAAAAACAAAACAACTAACGATACAGCATAAATAAGACAAACTTAATTTTAAATTATTAACAAAATTGATCCGGGAACAATATTACTTCACAATTCTAATGGTTAAATCCAAGAATGGATTTTTTGAAGTTCCCAATGCTTTGAGGTGCACTCAGGAATTTTCTCCCAATTGCCAGATTACAATTGACTAAGTTGGGCATTTAGTTGTCCTGTAAACAGCAGAGTTTTCTCATATCACATGCGTTTCGCTACATATGCAACACTGAAGATTATTTCTCCTATTACCTGGAAAGGGGTGCATGTGTTTGTATTTATCCTGTTTGGTCTCAAGTTCAAGGGTGTCGTCATGACACGACTCTGCACTTGCTCTAGCACTTCGATTGTGCCACCTTTATTCGCGTGCTTAAATGCTGCAATTCTAAGGTCAGTGCGTGCGTTTCTAGGTCGAGAAACCAAACACACGCAGTGACGTCACCCTCAAACTTGAGATCAAACAGAGAATAGCATGTTTAAGGGCATCCTGTGCTGTTCCTCAGAAATGCATGATTGTAACTTGAACATCTTTGTAAAGCAGAACCGGCAAGCACTTGTACAGCTGACCTAACTATGACGCTGTTCACATATTAGATTTCTTCGCTACACCCCATTCAAACAGTATCCAATCAGTAATGCCAAGTAATCAGTCAATTACATCATAAAATTCCTGAGGGCGCCCCCAGAAAGATTTGAGAAAGTTCTAACATACCTGTAAATTGCAACCTCTAAAATCAAAATATATCGAAATATTAGTTTTTGATCACAACTAAATTTGACAGGAATTTCTTTGGTAGCTATGCTAGTTAACAATCTCTTGTCAAGCTCCATAACAAATTGTTGGTGTCAAGAATGTTAATGGGCTGATCGGCAGACTAGCCTGCACCATGTAAGTTGACACAAATGCTTAGCCCTTTTAGGACAGAAGGGTGTATCTTGCAGTTAGATTCCCAATACTATACTTCCTTTTGTTACAGTTAGGTCACTCTCATGACTCGTAACATGGAAAATAAATGCAACCTTTAAAAGAATACTGCCTTTTTGCCAAATTGCATGCAGCCTTACTTTGGTGAATGGAACTATTTTCATTTACTGCCTTTTACCATGTGAGAAACATGTAAAATGACGGCTAACTAAATATGAAATACAAACTTTTGCCCAAGATGGATTGCTATGTGATACCCATGTAGTACCCACATGATTTTCTGAAATTATGGATGTGTCTTTTTCAAAATTAACATATATAGGTTTCACATACCGTCGTATTTCAAAATCGGCATTCACCTAGCGTTCTATTTTACCGGTCGTAGAATAAACAATTTCACATATTTCTATCGTTCCTAACAATTTAAAACAGTTTTTCACACAGTGATCTATTTTGCATGCATATTTTTCCAGTATGTATTGTTATCGTTTTCACATGCAGATTTGTAGCTTAATTGCAGTTTGAAATTTCAGTTTTGTTATATATTAAACTTCATAATATTTTCTTCAAGATGCTAATTTTCATGGTAATGGCATGAATTATCCTGGTAGATTTTCAATCACACTTTTTTTCCAAAAACAATATTTTGTAAAATACGACGGGATACGGAGTGGGCGATAATGTGATATACAACAAACCATGGCAAAGGAAGTATAATGACGGGAAAAACTTATGAGATACATTCTTCTGCCATAAGAGATATTTAAATTCCAATCAAACTAGTTAACAGGGGCAACACGGCACAGACATCAATAATAGGTATCGGAATTACCAAGCAAAGATGTCTGTATGCCAATTAACTGAGAAAAATAGAAGCTCAGATAAAATGCAATTTATAACAATGGTACAGCAGTGCATCGCTTGTGCGTTAACGAAAGTCAGGAGTGAAAAGAAAGACGTGAAATGTGTAGAGAGGTCTTGAACAAAATGTTCAGTGAAATTGACCACAAAAAGAAGTTTCTTAGGTGTTAAAAGAACAAAAAAAATCATTATAAGCACAAAACAAAAGAGCTGAAAAGCAGTTAACATAAAGGGTATTTCAGATGGCATAAAATAACAAATAATTTTTAACAGGGGAAAAACCTTTAGCTAGTGTAGAAATTGATCAGAATACCATGGAAGAAAAGTTGTAGGAGAGGAAGATGTTGAGAATTGTTGATGCATCAAACTTTCAGAGCAATGATAAAGAACATAACAAGTTTGTACAACCAAAAAACGCTAAACTCACCACATAACTGTTACTACAGAGCGCTACGCTGAGTACATTATCCAACATAAAACAACAGCCAGAAAGTGAAACAATCTAAATGTCTACACAAAAATCAATCATCAAAAATTACCCTGATCACGATCGTTATAGAAAGTTGCCAAAATTGTTTTGGGCAAACTTCCAGAAATTCATTGGGTGTTAAGAAAATCAGAGACATTTGATCCTTCACTCACAAATGTTTCTATTTTTGCACACCCTTATATACAATAATAAAGCTTTTTATGATATATCTACATATCTTTGATGTGTATATCGAACAACATACAAGTATATTTATTGTAATTTTTAACATTTGTACATGATTTTTTTCCACTTTTTTCAAACGTGTGCATAGACCCCTTGATTGTTTATAATCACACACACTACAGCATATTAAGCAATAATATACAGCTTTCACTAACATCTTTCTGGTACAGTTCAATGATATCTACACTAATGTACACAGATTGGAACTTTGCCCTCTAGCAGTTGAGCTAAACACCAACCTCATTTCAGTGACCAAAGTTCCTTGACATATACACCCTGGTAGGCTGGTACTAAACTGTGCACATGGTGTAGGCATATTTGCACAAAATGTGACCTTTCCAAACTACAAATTGAATTTGCACTATTTTCAAAACCATTCAAAATATATAATTTTTTTCCTACAGACCAGGTAGGGTCCAAAGAGGGTCCCACTGGTCAGGCACCTTCACAGCTTTTTCCGGAAAAAAAAAGCTTCCTGCCGACAATTCAGTTTTCAAATTCATATATGCCATCTTTTTTACACCATTGTTCACAACAATAAGTGCCCAAACATTTTTTAAATTAAAAAAAAAAAAAAAATGAAAAACTTAGGAACATCATTTTTGCAGAGTTAAGCATTTTTCAAAAGAGCAAGTGGCTGTTTCCTTGCCTCCAATAAAATTTCAGCTCAGAATTGTTATCCACAAACCAAGTGCAAAAATGACGCACCCTTAACTTGGCATAAGAGAGTTACACTTGGGGAGTTACTATGCACTGTTACTGTTAGAGTACACATGCCGATATCACCTCTCTTTTATACACATCTTTAGATTTTATTACTATAATATGTATGCATTGTTCCTATATCATTAACACACAATATGTTGAGTTGTCTTAGAATTGAACACAGCAAAGTTTATAGATCCCACACAGTCACTTTTCCCCTTAACAATAATCGAAGGTACATTCTACACTACCCGCATACACTTGTGCAGTAATCTAAGAGACTGGATCATTAGTTTTTCTTGTCAACTACGTCTCCTTAGAGAAAATACAGCACTATTTTGTTTTAATTACTCAAATATAAAAGGAGATATAATAATGCAGTGATACTGAGTCTTAATCATGTTAATAGATCCAACTGGGAATACAAATGAAAATCCTGAGAGAAGCAGTTTTCAACCAACAATTCAACATTTTCTGGATGTATCATATTTCCCAATTTTAAAACACTTCATGCCCTTTTAATCTTTAGTGAAGTGTAAAGGCAATTTTTATTTTGGGTGAATGCTCCCAAATAGATTTTGTAACCTAGTAATAATAATAATTTGTGTATTTTTAACGTGTGACATATCCATGTAAACATGCTCAAGGCGCTGTGTGGCTATGAAAGGTGCTCAGCAAATCAGAGAAATCAAAACACCAGAACAGATTTATGCCAAGAAGCATATAAACAATTTGAATGTCTTTGTAGGGAAAAAATCAATACTCCACTTTTGGTGCTTTTATTTCCAGATGGGTAACGGTACCAAACACCAACAAACGCCAATGCACTATGCATTAAGTCCTTGATGTAGCGATTGCGTCATCATATGGGTACAAGATTGCTGACCACTGGCTGGCAAGCGACCCGTCGTAGCGTTGCTATCACCTGTCATGGGACAGGGGCCCGAAGGGCCCTGGTTTGAGACTGACCCAAATTTCATACTTTTCTCTTTCACCTCTTCCTTTATTCCTTCACTCCCTCCCGGGCTAGAAACAGCTGGAGCATTACTTCAATACGAATTCAAATTTGCATATCCCTTTATATTTGGGAAATCTAGTGCTGTCTTAATCTGAAATTATTAGTAGCCCCGAAAATTGCAATCTTCGTTTCACACAATATATCCAGAACTGGGGGGGGGGGTAGTTTCTTACTACACAAGCCTACACGGGTCACAGAAATGTCGCAAACAACAGACTCGTTTTTAGTGAGAACATACATGACGACTTAGTTGAGTACTTCTAAGTGTTAAGATAAGATGGGACACATAACACTCATGCAAGTATGTACTTCAATTCACACAACCAGATCAGTACATGAGAATCACCAATGTAAGTATGTTGTAGAAACACTATCATCAACAAAGTGTTTTTAAGTGAAAAATAACCAAACCAAATTGGAAATATGTTGGGAACCAAATACTGCATTATTTACAACTGTTTATCAACACTCAACTTGTTGTACATATTTCAGAGTAAGCCACGCTGTCCCTTTAAATGGAGACTGTGCATCAAATGGTTTATCAACTTTCTGAGCACAGAAGATACCTCGTAGGTGTAAACTGTAAAGAACAATACATCTTAGGCTGGTATTCTGAAAGGGAGTCTAACTTTAGACCTGTGTTTAAACCAGGGTTAGTCCTACATGAGTGGACCTTTTTTCCTTTCAAGATACTGTGAAAGTTAAATGTAACAGGTGAGAAAATTCCTCATCGATGGGCTGTTCTGGCACATTCATGAGGAATTTTCTCACCAGTTACAGCACATTTTCAAAGTATGTTAGAAGGAAAAAAAGGTCCCCTCTTGTAGGACTCCCTTTCAGAATACCAGCCATAGAAATTATCTTCTACATTCAGACACAAATTTGGAGAACCCTTCCAGGTTACTTCCACTACAGGGAAATTAATACATGTATTGATCAACAGTTTGAAAAATTTTCATTTGTATCTACTATCAACATGCATGAATATATTCCCTTAGGCTGGTATTCTGAAAGGGAGACTAACTTTAGACCCAGGTTTAATCCAGGGTTAGTCTTACATGAGTGGGCCTTTTTTTCTTCCATTAAAAATGTGCTGTAATGGGTGAGAAAATTTCTCAAGGATGGGCCATTTCGGCCTATACGTGAGGAATTTTCTCATGTTACATTTAGCTTTCACAGTATTTTTAAAAGGAAAAAGGTCCACTCATGTAGGACTAACCCTGGTTTAAACCCAGGTCTAAAGTTAGTCTCCCTTTCAGAATACCAGCCTTAATGTTTAAAATCATTATCTGACATATCAATAGACTATAGATCATAAGATCATGTTTAAGTATCTAAATTCAATACTTGTAAGGGTGTACAAGTTTAAATATGAAGATCAAGTGAAGTTGTGGAACGACGAACAGCCAAGAAGTTACAACAATACATCAAAATTGGATGTTATATAATATGTACTTGTGCTTGATATACTTATAGCTTCCCTAAACCAAATTCAAGGCAGCTATGTAATACTTCATATTTGTGCTTGTATTTATTTCACAGTGCTATTGTGAACACCATTCATACTTTTATATTTGGAACGTTTCCTGTTTTTGAAAAATTACAATTCATTTGGGAATTGTGATGAAGAGATTCATGAAAGAAACATTTCCAGTTAAAAACTTAATATAAAATATAAGTATAATGTACTCTATTTTACTGGAAAATCACTCAAGTCATGAACTCTGTCCAGCAGTAAATGAGTTGACCAGTCTAAGGAGTGTACAAGCATCTACTGTTATAATACTCCCTCTCAGCTGAAGCATACAGTGACATCGCAATGTATTTCAAAGGTTGCAGTATCAACAGACAGGGTGCTCCATAATCATACTCTATATTGACCACAGTAACAGGAGTGTATCACGCATATAATGTTGTAATACTCTCTTTCAGCTGAAGCATATAGTGACATCACAGAGTACCCCAAAGGTCACAGAGGTCACAGTGAAACCAAGGTGACGCAATTGATATGCATACAAAACTGGCTGAAAAGCAGAAACGTCCATTCATATTTCAGTCCAGTCCTAGTACAAATTGACACTCGGGTTCAGTCTCCAAAGTAAATAATCACCCAATGGGTGTGTTCAAAACACTACCCAGCCAATAAGGTCTCGCAAAATTTAATCGCATGTGCCTCCGAGAACCTCAATAAACAAAAATTGACTGCCAAGATTAAAATAGTTAACGCAACATACCAATGTAATCAAGCTATACATATACAGGCAATCAGTATATCTAAATAGTTAAGTCGGGGAGGGGTCGTCCCTTACTGCTATTGAACAAAAAAAAATCAATCTCAATTTACATCTATATTACAACATAATTCCAAAATGATTTCAATCAAATCACTTATACAGCTACAACTTTGTATTGCACTTAAATAAACAAAGTAGGGGAAGGGGGTGTTAATAAATTAATATACTACTGCCAGGAACCCATTAATAATTAGTCTCATGTTCCAGTACACAGTCCAATGACCTCTATTCACAGGCCTATTATAAAAATGTGCCCACTGGCTTCTGGGTATCAATTGTACACAGCCAGATTCTTGTGTAAACCAATACGTCCCTTGTTATTGTGCGTGTACTCCAGTAGTAAACCCATTCTATACTCTCAAGCTTCTTTGGTACAGTACCTGCATCGAAGGACTTGCTAAGTACTGTTTGCTGGACACACCGTAAAAGTTTTCCCCAGTAAGTACTCAACACAAAGTGTACTCCGAAGTTGCCTTCGAGGTGACTGACAGGTACACGCTGATATGAACAGTAGCAGAATACTCCACAGCTACTTGTGAGTACCTTCACAGGTACTGTGTTGCCAGTTACCGAATAGGCAAAACTTTGGCCCAAAGAGGGCGCCAAACAGCTTGTCCTCTTCATTTTAAGCTTTTAGGCATTTGAATTGAGCATTACCACCCTGATCCATATGCCCTTTCATGTAATACATAATATGTAACCAAATGTTCACAAAAATAAAAATTACCACTAAGAGTAAGCTTATTTATATGAGAGTATATTCAGAGGTACTCCCATAACAGTACACTGTGGCTTAATAGGTACACTAAGTGTACTTAAGTGGGTAAATATTCTCATTTTTGTGGCCTGCAACATGGTACCCATGTGGGTACTCCAAGGCTACTCAAGAGGTACTTCAAAATGAACTACTATGAAGACTCTGGCTATGTAATCTGATTTTCCATACGTAAGCATGGAAATTCTTTGGGCCGGTTACAGTGGTGGTTTGCAAAATACACCTGTACACCTGCTATGGGCAAACATCGGCAATATTTAAGTCACTCTGGCATGAGGGCGCTCGGCATTTTGAGGCCCTGCCAATGTGCATGGAGGTCACTGGACTGTATGCTGGGAAGGAGTCTACTGCCAAAAAATTATATTCAAGAATAAAATATTTCTACAGATTTTAAGCCGACCCTAGTCACGGTCATGTCATAACATGAACTAAGTTTTCCAAACCATACACCATACATACTTGGTGCATTTAGTTCCACAAGAAAAGTTTGTGCTGCACAAAAGGTCATACTGCAAACCTGTGAAAAATTCTTACTGCAAAAAAATAAATTACATTGGCAGCTTGTAGTGATAGAGACATTGTTCACTTTACTAACCAAAACATGAAAACAGGGCATTCACAATATCTGCTATTTATTCCTAGATGATTTTTATATCTATATCACCCTTGCGACAGCTGCCAGGCGAAATGATATCAGAAGTTGGGGCGTCAGTGTTTCATTCAAAATATTCTCATATCCACAATTCGGTTGGTATTACAAATCTTTGTAATCGTATGTGATTATGCTGAAGTCATAAAAACTTGCCCTAGGTTGACTACTGCTGCTTACTACAAGTTCAGAGTGTATTTTGAACCAATCCCATAATGCATTGCAATGTACCTATACTGTACTGTACTATAACATATGTCAGAACTTAAGGATAAAAAAGTGTTCAAGAAGTTTAAGAACCACAAAACATTTCATGATCATGAGGAAAATTCCTTTAAGTACAAGCATTTTGTGGGCTAGAATGAGTGTACAAGTCAGGAGTTTTATGTGTTGGGAATAGGATCTGTGTGAGATCACATGACCTTGTTAAGGTGAAATTTCCCAAAACTAGTGCATTGTGGGATGGACTCAATAAACCTTCTGCTACAAGTTTAATAACCGAGTACAATATCTTCTCTGATACAGTTTAACTCCCTGAGCACAACCTACTTTTAATACAGCATTTCTAATTGGACAATTACATCATACATTCATTTCAATAACCAAGTCCTCTTCAGCCAACCACCAATCTAACCATGTTGCTGATTGGCTCAAATATCACATTAAGTTCCACTGTGACCAATCAGCATTAAGTTTCTTTGCGATCAATCAGCAGGTAGTACTCAAGGAGTTAAATAAAACAAATTTGGCCATAATGTGCTATAACATTGACCAGTTTGGCAGTGAGCGAAAACGGCAAAAGATACTTTTTTGCGATTCAAAGATAATCTGTAAATCTTTTAAGGACTGGAAGCAGTAATTTTTTCACGGACATGGGAAATTCAAGTGATGTGGACACTAGCGTACTAGTAGTGTCAAATAATACAAGTTCAGTGATATTGAGCAAGCCAGAAAGTATATGCATAATGTGAAAGCCATCCAGGTATTCTCAATTCTTCCCTTTCCCAAGATTGATTTTTGGACTAATTTTCTGATTGCACTGCAATTCTTTTCTGATTGCACTGCAATTCTCTTTTTGTTGGGTTCTATCTTCATGCATGTACTCACAACACCTTTGCCCTAATCCCAACATGCAACCCACACATTCTATCACTAACCCAGTGCCATCTTTAACCCAAATTCTTCCTGACCCCTAGCTTGAAATTTCCCCTAAAATTTATGTTACTTTGTGCCTACATGAAGACAGAACCAGAGCTAAAGTTTGGGCAATTTCAGGTGAATTCTATACACCACTGGAATGGAGTACATTTGAAATAGCCATGGTCAGGTTATGTTCAGTGCATGGAGGTCACATGCAATACATGTCACAGTCACATGTACTGCATGTGATGACCATGCATTGATCAGACCTTGACTGTACTTTCCCATAGCAATTCCAGATTAATTCCACACACCACTGGAATGGACTACATGCCTCATTTGAAATAGCCATGGTCAGGTTATGTTTAATGTATGGAGGTCACATGCAATGAGTGTCACTGTCACATGTACTACATGTGACAACCATGCATTATCACACCCTGTTCTTTTCAATGGCAATTCCAGATCTATTCCATACACCACTGGAATGGAGTATGTGCCTCATTTGAAATAGGCATGATCAAGTTATGTGTAAAGCATGCAGTTCACATGCAATACATGTCACAGTCACATGTACTGCATGTGATGACCATGCATTGATCAGACCTTGACTGTACTTTTCCCATAGCAATTCCAGATTAATTCCACACACCACTGGAATGGATTACATGCCTCATTTGAAATAGCCATGGTCAGGTTATGTGTAATGTATGGAGGTCACATGCAATGAGTGACACCGTCACATGTACTGCATGTGACAACCATGCATAGATCAGACCGTGACTGTACCTTTCCATAGCAATTCCAGATTAATGCCATACACCACTGGAATTGAGTACATGCATGCCTCCTTTGAAACAGCCATGGTCAGGTTATGTTTAATGCATGGGGGTCACATGCAATGAGTGTCAATATCACATGTACAGCATGTGACAACCATGCCTTGCTCATACCCTGACTGTACTTTTCCATTGAAATTCCAGATTAATTCAATACCGCAATACAGGAGGCATATTTAATTGCAGTCATGGCTTCCAAAAGCGAGTGTATGAAATTCATTGAGAATATCCCTTTAGGACACCTTAAAATCAAGAATGGTCTGTTGCAAATGATAAAAACAGCGATATACTATACCACAATAACAAAGTGGAATCTCACATCTTTCTAAAGCAACTTGCAAGAGTACATTATCGCATATTTGCAAATTTTCTTTGACAAAGAATTTAATCTGTGTCCTCTACAACTAATGCATATTAACTTTCTGACTTTCGCAACAAAACAAATTTAATCTGATCTTCACTGTATAAAGTGGGTAATTTTTTAAACTTTCTTCCAACCTTAAGGTCTTAAACAGTGCAAGCTTCCACAGTGTCAATTTCGGGACCCATTTTCGCAATCGACACTATATGTTACCTGGAAATGACGAGTAGGTATCTAGCATTTTTCTGATTGAAAATTTGTAAATTTTTAATGGGGAAAATGATAAAGGAAATTGACTTGGTATTTTTCCTTTTAAATAGGAGGATGCTTAACATTAAATATACAAGGTCCATGAGTAGGGCACACGGCGCAATAGCTTAAAATGGCTGCAGATTTATGTGGCCAACCACACACTGGCCTCCAGACCAAATATCTGAATCCAGCAATGCATCAGCCACATTGGTTAGGTCAGCCAATGCTACTTTGGCCCAATGGTTGGTGTTTATTTGATTGCTCTCCAAACACATTAGCATAAGGCCAAATTTTACTAAAATTTGGCCTCCACTTAAGTTTCAATCAGCCATATGGTACTAATAATTTTTCAGTAAGTTTACACTACCATCACCATAGCAATAGTAGTAGCCATGGTTGATAGCTGGATACAGCGAAACGTACAATAGCTGATG
This sequence comes from Ophioderma brevispina, assembly GCA_023653785.1. NCBI lineage: Eukaryota > Metazoa > Echinodermata > Ophiuroidea > Amphilepidida > Ophiodermatidae > Ophioderma > Ophioderma brevispina. The sequence goes on from JAMKCH010028185.1 coordinate 58,111, forward strand.
GGGCTGGCCACACGTCCATGATCAGCCCAAAGGCTATAATTTCACCTTGTGCCTACCATGGTCGAAATGTGTATATTATAAAGGTCAAAGTTCATTTGGTTTACAAATTGGCTCTTTATATAATAGTCAACCACATTCTTGGACCTAAAAGAAGTTCATATTTATGTATGGGACAAATGAACTTTGACCACCTAACCGAGTCCTAGGAAGCCTGAAATGCTGTTTACAATCAGAAAGTGAAATTATTGCTTTTATTTACTTGAATCAACTTGCTTGACATGAACATTATTAAAGAAACATAATAAGAGACCTTGAAGAGAACCAAGTCGACCTCAAATTCAAATTTGCCCTGTGTCGATTGAACGACATACACCGAAGATGTTGCTTGTGTCCTTGACAGATTTGGTATCTACTTTGTGCGTTGTACTATGACAGCGCTACTCTATGGCCGTCCTTTGTCTGCGTGCATGTGAGGCTGATGATGTGGGATTACGGGCGGTCGCTGCGGCACGCCTCTTTGTGTTAGACCTTCAAATCGCTTGAATGTGTAGTTGATGAACACCCAGTCCTTGTAGTTCTCTTCGCCATTTTTCAGTGAGGGTGCCACTGTGAAAGGATAGAAAACGATGTAGCAAATTAATTTTGAATGGGGATTTGAGCAAGATGGGGCTGTAATTCGAACTATATACAAATATGAATGAATTTTACTTGCTGCTATATATGCACAGACATTTCGGTTATTCCTTTGTGTAATATTACACAGAACTACAATCTCGGTCAAAATGTGTTGGAACACTGCTGCTCTTTTTGCCCCGGTTATTTGCCGTATTTCTCTTAAAGAGATATAGGAAATCATGTCAACTTACTTTGGGAGGCTTGAAGCATTCTATATCCATGTACCCCTCCCACATCACCATCATGTTTGGGTTCTTATTGGGTGGCCAAACCCTTATCAGATTCAACATTGACAAGGGGGGAGAGGGGGACATTTAAAAAAAGGCAATAAAAGTGTTCCACAATTTTTTTACTGATATTGAGTCTAGGTCAAAACTTCAGTGATGGATTATTAGCTTTATTCCACAATGTTATATAATCCCTCACTGAATCTTAACACAAAGACTATGTTCCCTGCAATATTGAAATCAGGGATGACCGACTATAATTCTGCACACGCATTGGCATCTTGTTTATTATTTTAGTAGTGCATTTATAGTGGGCATATTCATATGTAATCCCAAAAGGACTGGAGGTTTCTTCCCGATGAATGCAAATAGTATGCCCTTTATCTGTCATGAAGGACCTGTACTCCTCTCTCGGTTCGCATTGCGTTTGATTTGGCCATAGAATGGGGAAATGTAATTTCACGCAAGAGCAAGCATAGGTGTCAATGCTCTCAAAGTCAACTTGACTACTATCAATTACCCATATCTATGGGGTAACAATATCACTTTAGGACTGACTTGTATATCATTGCAATACCCAGGCTTCATACACAACTTTGGCATAGGTGTACACTAGTGCTGTGACTGTATCCGTTTAAACGTTTACACGACCTTAATGGCAACACTACCTTTAGAATTCAGTACACGTTACAACGTCAGCAAACCCACTAACTTTTTCAGTCTTAATTTTAATTGCTAATCAAATTTTCACCAAAATCTACGCCGGCAGTGAAAAGTAAAGTTACAGTTCCAATGCTTCCTTCTAGAAATGGTTTCCGACTTTTACGGAAACAGGGAAATCCCCCGTTTACCAAATTCTTGTACGTGAGAGGAGCGACTTGGGCATATACACCGCATAACCCGGCCCCAATTATGTGGTGCTTGAATTACAAAGGGATCTACAAAAAAGGAAAATGACAGCGCTAATGGAACTCCACATTGATTCGTCGTTTTGATATCTTTGGGATAGTTCCCTGCTTATTTTTGGATTAAAACATAACATAGGTAGGTACAAACACATTTTAATTGTTCAAGATGATATTTAATATCGAATGGCAAAGCCGGTAACCCGATTACGAACGAGTTATGGTGCAGAATTGCATTTGCGTGGAAGCGCCAATTCGGCAGTCGTTAACTTGTGATGACGTTTAAACTTTTAAACGAACGGAAATACAAGACCGTGGAAAACGGATAGGAAATTAACGGTAACTCCCAGCTCTAGTGTTAACACAACCTTAAGTGATTAAAACAAAACAAATAGAATGAGAATAAAAGATAATTCTAACTTGTTGTTTTGCCAATAGAGTATCAAGTCATAGTAAACAAGTAGTCGATTATTTTTTTTATCATAGTGGATGATGACTGCACTACTCATAATATTGGACTGCCCCATTCAATTTGACATGATATTGGACAGAAAAAAAAACAATTGTATATTTTATTTTTTAAATAAATCTTGGAAGTATATTTTAAAAATGTGAAGGGTAATTTACAATGAGAGTTCCACTGATTTATGGTCAGGATTATAGCCTCTCTAGACTTTTAAAAGGGGATGACCCGATTTCAGTATATTCAGTTTTCATCTTGATAGAATGGCCTTCACCCCAAAACCACATCTGTAAAGTTTTGCAGCAATATTTCAACCCATTTATTTATTTAAACCCAAGAGAGCTAATAATGTTGTTTTGTTTAAGCCCCATTGAGTACTGTGCAAAATTAATATTGGTCAACCAAAATGGGACACATATTCGCTCATAATAACCAAACCAAATATCATTTAACCCTTAGATTTTACGGGGTGAATGAGAAAAATAGTAGCTTTCTTCCGACACCACAATATTGACCACTGGTTCTGGCAAAGAGGCCATTAGCAAAATGAACATGGCCCTTTAATTGTAATAGCAGAGCTCATAACACTAGAATGTAACCTTACCAAATTAGACTCTCCAAAAAACCCTACAGAGTTTGAGGCCCATGAGATGCTATTGCATCATCAAACACGCACACATGTAGGCACAAAATGTTGGCCCTGCCTGCAATACACCGGTGGCTTGCTATCCTTGGTAATGGATGGGTCAAGTACCTGAGGATCCCTTGGTTCAAATCCCGGGCGGTGGTGGTTGGGTTGTGGGGAGACTCCCCATCTTGGAGGTGACGCGTATGTAAGGCTGTTAAGACCCCCATTTTCACCCAAAGACCCTATATATTTTGAAAATGTCACCCAACGACCATATCTTTTTAAAATTTTACCACTGTCACTCAAAGACCTGTATTTTGGGGGAACATTTTGAAAATTTTCTCCCAAAGAGCCCTATTTTGGGTGAATTCTTGCAAAATTTTCTACAAAGACTGCATTTTTAGGAAAAATTTGCAAATTTGTCAACTATAAAAACCCTATTTTGGGACATTTTGGCTGTCTCTCACCCAAAGTCACCAAATGCCCCTGGGTTTGGAAGCACCAGCCTTACACCCAGGTTAAAATCCACACCCAACCCCACACCTTCCTCATAATGCTGACCCTCTCCCTTTATTATTCCTCCTTCTCTTCCGGGACACAGGCTAAAGACAGGAAGAATGTTGGGGTCATAAACCGAGCCTGCCTGCAAGTTTTTTCTTTAATCCTAAACCAAACTTACATGCATACAAATACTTACGTGGTTTTACTTCAATGTCGGGGAACTCATCAAAATTGGACGTGTCGTCAAAGCTCTTGACGTTAATTGGCAGTGCTGCAGGTCTCTCGCGGATGTGGTCCCAGTCGACGCCCTTGAAGAACGGGTGTGACCGGATCTCCTCTAGGCCTCCCTTGGTGCCTATTCTCTTATCTGATTCACAGCAGAACCTGAGGACAGATTGACACAGAGAGTGAACAAAAAGGTGTTACGATTACAGTAGAGGGGATTTATTGCCAATTCATGTTCATCAACATCTTCAAAATTTTGTGTATTTTCACTTAGGTTAGAAAATCCTTTTACAGTAATCTGTCCAGTTGCTTTTGAAAAGGTAACTTGACAATGGGACCAGCGGTTGAACTTTTTTTAACATGTTTCGACAATGTCACAACGAGAGGTTAAGCAGGGCTTCCGGAAAATTAAATGCAAATTGTTGTAAACCTCTGACGTTCATGTTTGAGTATGATTAGCTCAGGTTCACATTACCTAAAGAAATATTTCAGAGATACTAAGTGTATCCCAAAATGAAACACTCACAATATTAATACCACCTAAACTTTTTTATCAAGCTAAGTCTTTTTTACCCTTCTGCCAGCACGGTGGTTCTGCCCATGACAGGCTTCGTGAAAACTTTGGGCTTTTACTATAAAATTTGGTAGCATGAAACACCACAGGGAGGTGGGGAATGCATATTTTAGGTTTGTTTTCCAGATCTAAACTTGTACTGAAAATCATTCCCACCAGATGCATAGGATATATATTGTACAACAATATACTTTGTCTTCATTAAAAGTATGAAGGGAAACGCAATGCACGCGTATACCCAGTGCCGCCTTTCAGTTGCAGTGCATGGGTTTTACCTACTCACGCACTGAAAAGTTGGTAAATGTATACGCCCATGTCGCTATTCGACTTCAAGCTGGACAGAATGTAGATACAGTTCAGAGGATAACCCATCTCCTTTGTAATACAATACACCCATTGATGTGCAACATGTTCAGCACAAATTGATTTTCGAAGAATGAACCAAAGGAAACATATATTCGAGTCGTATCATTTACACACGAGAATAAAAGCAGCACAATCATCGCACGAGTGAGAATGCAAAGAAACAATATGTAGACCTTTTCAAATCAAAGTTTCCAAAAATGACGACTTTGATAGGCGTTCAGTTTTTGAACGGGTCATCACACATAGCTGCTGTTGGACGCAGCACTTTACGTTTATTTCGCCTTTGCGTATTGTGCATTACAAGCAAGCGCATGTGTATGTATGCGAGCATATGGGGACGTTCGTGTATGTTGCCATTTGGCTACAAACATTTTTGATGTTCTTTTGGAAAGGTCTATTGTATATCAACTTCAAATTATAAGTAAATTAAAATCATGGTTTCCTTCCCACATACCTTGTATTAAGTCTCTGGCCTCAGCTGATATTGGCACTTCAGCTGGGAACTGTAGCGTCTCGCGCCAGTTCATCACTTTCTGTACGTTTCCTGAGGCGTCTCCGAGCAGAACGGTGGATAGCCAATCAGCATCTCGTACATGATGACCCCTAGTGACCACCAATCACACACATAAGAATAACCAGTCTGAAGGAAGACTTCCGGTGCAATGTAATCTGGAGTACCCACTGTTGAGTAAGCCTATGAGAAGAGTGGAGTGGGAAACAGGGAAAAGATTATGCAATGCCCCTGCGGAGTAGCTTAACTATAATTGCATCTTACATGGCCAACTTACCCCTCCTTTCTGTGGCATGACTGGGAGTTTGGTGCAAAACGGACACTTTAACCACGGCTACTCTCAGCAAAACATTAGTTACGTTATATAGGACTTTGACCTTTGGCTTCTTTCCTCACATGAAGATTGGTTTTGACCACCTTACAAAACTACCTAATGGGGTCTACAACGTCCTACATAGAAACAGGTTCAGCACCATCACACAAAAGGCAGATGATGCTAGGCACAATTGTGAGGAGTAGTAACACAGCTGACACAATCAAAGCTTGCCATGGTATGTCTTAGAAAATGCCCTACCCTTGTTTACTTGACCCTTAGGCATAAAAACAATATGTGTTGTTTGGCGTAACGGAGAAAAAATATCAGGGTCGGTCGGTCAGATTTTTTTTTTTAATATTTTTTTTTTTTTTTTTTTTTTTTTTTTTAATTTTTTAGGTTTTTTCTTTTTTTAAAGCTTTTTTCCAATGACATAGCAAAGATCTTTTATTTTACTTGTTGTAGTTGCTTGGTTGTCTTGTTTTGTTATTTTTTGTCTTTGTGTTGGAAAAAAAAAATTAATTGTGATGAAAATAATGGTTCAGTCGGCAGAATATTTTTTTATTTTGTGCTAATTGCATAAAAACTTTTTCGAGTCGGCAGGTTTTTTTTTAGGGTCGGTCGGGTTACGGCAAACCAATTTTTTTTATGCCTTATCATAGTTTCATAATTTGTTTACAATCATCAACCTGGTTCATGTATATTGAGACCACCACCAACCCCTCATACAGTTTGATAATTGTGCACTCCCCTGAACTTGACAAACACTGTTGGATAATGTCTCGTCTACTGAAACCTACACTTGCACGTGTATGCCTGTGTGCAGTCACATGCACACACATTCAAGCACATGCACAAATGCATACACTCACACACTCACTCTTGTGAATTGAAGTCACAATATTGTGTGAACAAGTAACATAATCACAGTCTTCAAGCAGGTAATCTTTCAAGCAGGTAGCTTTCATTTAGGGAAGAGGAACTTCCATCACCAAAAGTGAAGCTTCCCTTTAACCCCAAGGTATACCGCATTTGTTATCAGTAGCGCGATTAGCTCTAACACAATTAACATGATTTTATATCTGCGTACCATCAAAATAGACCTTTATATCTGTATGTACCTTTAAGCTTTTCTAACCATGTCTCCGATTGGCTAATTTCTTCATTGTAAACCTATAAATAACCAATGCAATCAGCCAATATTTTCCAGGGTGTTAACATGTAAAGTGACTTGAAATTGTGAGGCATTTTATTCACCCGCCTGTTCCTAGCTATCCACACAGCTTTATCGCTTATGAAGTGGCTATATCATTGCAAGCATACAATAACTTCTACGCTATTGACATTGATGTCCTTCATACATAGACAAAATTCCACTTAACAGTGTTATCATGGCTCTGGCGTGACGCCGAGTCTGATAAATTGAAAGTACACAAACGTCACCAGAAGAAAAATGCCATCGATTTGTGTTTACACAACATGGTAAAATGTACATATTTGTATCCAAAGGTCACTGACACCATGACAATCACTCGTTTTTGAACCTCTACAAAATTACTATTTGCTTATCAAATACAAAATGGAAAGGCTACAACCGAGGTGTAACAAAAGAGGTTAATTTCTGGGCAAGGATTCAATATTGAGGTTTTTGGGTAAACTATATGTCATACAGGTCAATAACAATGCTCAAAAGTTACATAAAACAACTTACATAATCACAATTCTGTTTGACATTAACTACTAGGAAAAAGGAAAACTTCTTTCATATAAGTGGGAAAATGAGAATTAAACCACAACGGCAAGGGCCCGCTTAAGATCTCTGGCGGGGTCCAAGGATGGAGCCCCGGTGGGGGTCCAGGAGACGACCCCCCCAGAAAAATTTGCAATTTGAGCCTTTTTTCAATGCCCTCTACTTTCCCCCATTTTTAGACCCACGGGGGTGCGTGCATCCCCTCCACACCCCCTGGCTATGTGCATGATGAGGCCATGGATCACGAAGTGCATCTTTAACATCAAGTAGCAAATGAGGGAAAACTGATGTGTTTGACACTATAGTAGCAGTATGATTTTGGCCTTCTGTTTCTTCAATGTTAATTCCATGTATTCTAATCTCAGGTCACAGCTCCCTCTTAAAGGTGCATTTTGTGATCCTAGCACCATGTTTTTTTGTTTATAGTTCACTAAATATATTCCCAAGATAAGGTTTTTTTCCAAATTTCAGCTTATTCTGATGATGCATTTTGATGTTATGAACAAATGCCCCATAAGCAACTGCACATAATTGGACAGAAAATGCAAAATGACATATTTCATCCAGAGTAGATCGAATTTGCACGTAAGATTAGGCACAATATACTACACTTAGGCCAACAGTTCAGATGATATAAAAATCTTAACTTTTTTGAAACAAGTCCTATGAGGCTGTGGATCACGAGAGGCCCCTTTAATTACAACTGACTACAGTGCCCATGTGTGACAGTTCTCATTCTATCAGTGCTATCGTTTACATAACATCAGTGGGCTAGAATAGCTCAACCTTGATACGATGTACCAACCATAACTTGATATTCCCACACTCTGCATTCCGCACTGACAGTTTTGATGTGAATGTCCTTTGACAATTGTTGGCATAAATACATTTTACACATTGCACCTACTTTGTATCATGTACTTTATTCCATTCAAGGTGGGTGACCTGATCATGATTCAAATTTTCATGTTTTATCCACCACATGGAAGCATATCACCAAAAACATGATTACAAATTTTGAGTTCAATCGGCCCAGCCGATAGTTTGGATAGTAGAAGCAAAAATGTGTACTAAATTGGCCCATAGACAGTGTGTGTTAAAAAAAATCTGGTATACCACACTTAATGAGACGTTTTTGTTCATAAAATCAAAAGGAAACATTTCCTGGGCCTAAAATTTCACTGGGGTAATGAGAAAAATATGAACGTTCTTCTGATACCAAATCTCAATTTAGATGGAGTAAAGTGGGGGGACGAGGTTGTCGATCGGGTCACCCACCTTTAACAGCATAAAGTACAGCACATGATACAAAGAAGGTGCTAAGGGTATAATGTAACTATGCCAAATAATCAATCTAACTCTCCCTTTTATACACTAAATATGGTCTCATATTATACACTACAATATCATCCACGAAGGCCTCAGTTAGTGGTGTATACTGATTGACATGAACTGACCTTGCGTGTTCTAGGTATCATATATGATACCAAAAAAAGCAGGGCGGATGTAGTCTCATACTATTAACTACAATATCATCCACAAGGCCTCAGTTCGTGAGCTATGAATGTATTCTGGTTGATATGAATTGACCTTGTGTGTTCTGGATATCATATATCATACTCAAAAACCAAGGAGATGTGGTCTCATACTATAAACTCCAATATCATCCACAAAGGCCTCAATTTGTGAGCTGTGAATGTATACTGATTGACATAAACTGACCTTGCGTGTTCTGGGTATCATATATGATACCAAAAAAAGCAGGGGATGTAGTCTCATACTATTAACTACAATATCATCCACAAAGGCCTCAGTTTGTGACCTGTGAATGTATACTGATTGACATGAATTGACCTTGTGTGTTCTGGATATCATATATCATACTAAAAAAAATACATCGGTCCTCGGACCGCTTGTGTCGCTTGCCGTCGCGGTTTGTGAATGATAGGCCTAACATCACCTTTGAACTTGATATGTGACCTTTGACCTCATAAACAAATGAGGGTTTGCAAGTAAACTCCATAAACCAAGTTTGGTTCCAATTGAACTTCAACTTTTCACATGAGGTCAATTTTACATTTTCAGCCTATTTTACAACTTGACCTCACATGACCTTTGACCTCGGTATGTGACCTTTGACCTCATCAACAAATGGGGGATGCCATGTTGCACCTGTGACCCAAGTTTGGTTTAAATCCATCAAAGTATGCGGATATTACAAGCAAATGTTAACCCTTTTTCACAACAACAGACATCATCAACAACAACAACAGACATCAACAGTGGACAAAGTGATCCCTATGTGTCTTCCTGCCTTAGGGCAGGCGACACAAAACCAAGGAGATGTGGTCTCATACTATAAACTACAATACCATCCATGTAGGCCTCAGTGGTTGTGAATGTATACCAGTTGACTTGAACTGACCTTGTTTATTATGGTATCATATATCATATTCAAAAACTGGGGGAGGGGGTCTTGCACTATAAACTATAATATCATCAACAAAGACCTCTGTTAGTGAGCTATGAATGTATACTGGTTGACATGAACTGACCTTGTGTATTCTAGGTATCATATATCATACCCAAAAACCAGGGGTGTATTTTTTCAATACACTTGTGAATGGAAGCTACTGAACTGTGCCATGGGAATTGAGATTAAACTGGCTCATAATGTTAAGCAAGTGCCAGGCACTCATATCAAGTAGAGAGTATGATACACAGAACAAGCCCCTTTAAGATCCACAAATCCACCTTCTTCATGTGATTTCTTCTCATTTATTTATATTTATTTATAACAATTGGCATTTGCCAGGCAGAACCAAAAATGCATTAAATTCAAGGGACGCCTCCAGAACAGTGGAGAAAAATTTATGGGAAGTAGTCCGATTTTAGATGGAGGAAACCGAAGTTCTTGGAGAAAACCTGCGAGGACGAGTATGGACCGGCAACCAAATTGACATACGGCACTGGCTCGACCGGGAATCGCACCTGGGTCGCATTGGTGAAAGGTGAGCGACTAAACTGCTGCACCAACTCGCCCTCCCCAATGATTTCTTCCTGTGGATTCTTCCCTTTGTTATCTCACTTACCAGTTGCCTTCTATTTCTCTTCCAACTCTCCATCCTCCTCTTGGAGTCTAATGGTTTATTAGCTGAAAAGAGGAGCAATGCAAAGAAATCATTTGATTACAAAACATCTATGGCTGGTATTCTGAAAGGGAGACTAACTTTAGTCCTGGGTTTAAAACAGGGTTAGTCCTATATGAGTGGACCTTTTTTCTTTCAAAATACTGTGAAAGTTAAATTAACGGGTGAGAAAATTCCTCACGGATGGGCCAAAACGGTTCAACCATGAGGAATTTTCTCACCTGTTACAGCACATTTTTATTGCATGTTGGAAAGAAAAAAGGTCCACTCTTGTAGAACTAACCCTGGTTTAAACCCAGGACTAAAGTTAGTCTCCTTTTCAGAATACCAGCCTATCACAATAGCATTTCAACACCCTGAGGTCTAAAACACCTACATCTACCACCTTTCTTAGAGTATCTCTGATTGGCTCATTACCAGATACAGCAAGATATAACCTCAGAATAACCAATCAAAATAGACGAGAGTCGATCGGTCGGTGTGATGTTCATAAATGGAAATATGCCGTAGGCTTGGCTGATGGTCAATTGCGATATCCAAGTTAGAGTGCCATGGGTGACAAGAATTTACATTAGAGTGAATGATCAAGTCAAGAGAAATCAGGCTTTGCAGCAAAATTACTCACTGGAATGACCTTTTGTTTACATAATATATCAAACATTGATATCCTTGCAGCTGATCTCAAGAAAAAATATCTTGAAATAAGATCAGATTATTTCGTTAAAAAAATAAAATCGAGATATTTAATCCATAGACTGCCCATACATAACATATTTATTTATCCACATCAACATCGGTATTAAAATATTACATTACAATATGATATATAATATTTTGGATACATGAAATTAATGAAGTGGAAGAGTACTGGAAAGCCAAATAAAGGACTGTCAGTCCCAGACTGTTTTTATTTAATGTAGTTAGAATGAGTGACTTTTATTTTTACAACAAGACAATTAACAATTAAACGAATGAGTATTTTTTGAGTTTTAAAGATGGCATGTTATTCCATGTTTAACCCAATTAAGATCTAGATTTACCACTAAATCCAAGTTTTAATATTAGTATTTGGAATATGGGTTGCATGCTTGTAGAATAAGTGTGATTTTGCCGTTGATACAAACATGTGTCAAATGTGGAGGGCAACGGTTGTTGCTGTATTTGGGTACATAAATGTTCCAAATATTATGTTGACCCAAATCCATTATTTTAGTTGTTATATGTTTAACAAACAAAGGATTAGGTGCACTTCTGTAATCACTGTTGTCACTGCTCTCAGTGCACGCTTTTGCAAGTATGTGCAGACAGTTGTTCCATTTCAGTGTTGCATGCACTTGCCAATGCAGTGATACCATATGTGATATGTGAGAGAACAGTGTGTTATAGAGACTACGAAGTTGCAGTTTAAGGTAGAAAAGTGCCTTTACTTTATATAAAATTCCAATATGCTTGAACATTTCTTTCCTACTCATCAATGTGATTTTCCAGGTTAGATTTGGGCGATAGTGATTCATAAAAATTAAAGCATTAATAAAAAGCATTTAACTTGATTATTTTGTAGTATCGATGGGAAATTCAAAGAGTTATTTAATTTTGTTTATTGTTGAGTGCCAAAAAAGCATGATAGTTAGTTTTTTTAAAAGATTGTCGGTGAAAGTTTATTTGTCTTGAACCAAGTGTTTAGTTTACTTATACCATTATTATTATGTATTTAGTTGTTAATATCATGATGTGATGTAAATGCACTGTATCATCTGCATATATATAAAAGACAATTCCTGCGCAGAATTTGGAAATCATTAACAAGAAAATGGCATACCAGTGTCGATATGTTTAGTTGGAAGATTTGTGACTATTGTAAATTAAACCAAACTGCAGTCTGTTTGTGAGTAATTTTTGAACCAATCCAAGCAATACCTCTGACGCCATAGTGATGCATTTTAGCTAAGAGGAACATCAGATTTATAGGGTCAAATTGCCTTGGAAAGGTCAAAAAATAGGCCAGCAGTTGTTTGATTATTAATTGGAAGCCTGAGTAAGTTTGTGCACACGCTTTGTGATTGCCATACTTGTAGAGTGTTTGGGACGATGTGTTTGTCAATAAATGAAATGCATCTGTTAAAAAACAAGACGCTCTAAAATTTTACAAAATCCAGGTAGAACAGAATTGGCTATAGTTAGTAAATTATCTTTGCATCTTTTGTATGAATAGGAATGACTCTGGCAAATTTAAGTTGATCAGGTACTGTTGTTAGTGACATGTTTGTATTGATAGTAGGGACTGCTAATTCAAAAAGCAAGTTTTTAATAATAATAGATGGAATGCCGTCATGACCTGGGACTTTTTAGCACTTAAAATTATTGATAACTTAAATTACCTTCTTCCTATATGGGGAGTAAAGAACATTTTACTCTCAATTGGAATTAGAGAGATTAAGTTGAACGCTAGTAGTAGTATTTGGTATTTGCTTGACCTTGATGGGCCCATATGTTTGTTAATGAAGAAGTCATGTAAAAGTATTCAGGAATTTGTGTAGGATCGTTAATTAATTTTATCATTTAGGTTAAATTCGCTATTACAAAATCTAGTTTGGTTTTATTGTTATATTGTTTAGATTCAGGTATTTTTAATATTTTCTGTTTTTATTTGATTTACAAAATAGTGCTTTTTAGCAGGAATTAATAGTTATTAACTTTGTTATTAATTGTCTTATATTTAGTCTATTTTGTGGGGTTCTGTTATTTAAGTATTGTTATAAATTCTTACTCTTTTATTATCATTTTATTAATCTTTAGTTATCCATGGTGAGTTTGGTTTAGACTTGAGATTATTTGTTTTTGGTAGTATAGTGGTGTGAAACTTATCGAGTAAGACATTAAACATTTCCAATAAAGTTATATAAGCATTGTTGATATATCTATTGGATAGATTATCCTAATTAATTTCAGACATAGAGCTCTGATATTATTATTGAGAAAGAAAGTCTCTAGCTACTTTATAGTTTGTGCTTGTTTTAGTCAATTTGATTATTGGTTAATGTGAAGTTCGGAAGATGCGGCAGTTACATTTATAGTAAGATTCCACTAATATTGTTACGATTATTGGTGAATATATTAACTATTAATGTAGCACTTTTATCAGTTATACATGTTGGTCTAAGTATTAATGGGTAGCAGGAATATGAGTATATCATGTCAATGAAATTACTTATAGGTTTGTCATTATCTTTAAGGATATCTATATTAAAATCACCCATTAAGTAAATTATTTTATTCTCACAAGCAATTTTGTTAATTATTTGATCAAAATGCTTATTAAATTCATTAATACTATGGTGATGATGTCTATAAATTATATCAACAATTATGTTTTTATCATTAGGTTTCCTAATTTCAATAAAACAGCATTCGTAAAGAACATTTTGCAAACATAAATCGGTTCTCTTTTTATAATTTATATTATTTGAGACATAAATACCTACACCACCTATATGAGAATCAATTATATTTACAGTTTCAAGGTTATAATCTTTTAAGTTAAAATAATCAAGGGATGTATCATTTTTGAACCAGGTTTCTGCTACACCAATAACTGAAAAGTCATGATTAATTACATTTAAATGGTCTTTTAATTTATCAAACTTTTTAGACATGCTGCGTATATTTATATTTAGTATTGAAAAATTAGCGTTGTTCAGGTTATGATTTTGATTAAATTCCTCATGTGTAAAATAGTTACAATTCTCATTAATGTTATTATTTAACAGCAAATTATCATGATTTAGTCTGTATGGGTTAAAATACATGTTACTGACACATGCATGTGTGTCACCATAATAACTTTCACACCAGTTGCAGGGAGTGTGTATGCCAAATTCAACAACCGCAACTGACAGAATATCTGTATAAACATTGAAGCTTTTCTTACCATGTCTCTGATTGGCTAAATGCACCATATTACCCTAAGTTTAACCAATGAAATCAGCTGTTAGATTTCAGGGGTTAAGTTTCCTTCGTATTGAAGTGTGCAATATTGATTTGATGACTTCATTGTATGATCAAATACCGCTTGACCTTATTTTCTTGATTGCCACTAATTTTTTGTCTGAGGTCAAGTGGAATCTTGTAGAACTCTCCAGACTTGTCATTCTGCAAATAGCATGTGCTTGAATTTGTTCACGGGGCGAATTACAGATTGGTACAAAATGAATGCGTATTCCTTGTTTGAAAAGATGAAGAATTTGCAAAAAGCATGCCAGTGAAGGAGATTACTAAAGGCATAATAATAACTGTTTGTACTAAGCATACTTCAGTGTACCTTCGCTTGTACTGCGCCAGCCGGGCCCAGCCCAATCGCGTCAATTGTGCTTTCATGTTCTTGTTGTCTGTACGCTTAGTTCAAACTATTATTAATGAACCTCCCAATGAATTTTTAGCACATGCTATTTTATTCACATTCTACAATCTTGTTCATAATTGTTGGAACACTATGTGCAGATTTGGTTCCCACCCCCCTCAATTCAATGTTACATAAGCACAATACACTTGGTCAATCTCGCTGCATATTATTTTCAACACTGACTTGGGAGGGGACGGGGAGGGGGAAAGAAAGTTATAGTGACAATGCACTTCAAGCTTATATCCCTTGCATAGCTGTCAATATTAACAAGTGTTCCAAGGACTTATGAATAAAAGTGTAGGGTTTTTTAGATTTAAGAAAAAAGACTACGATTGTTAGCTGTTATGACAACCTAACTAGGCCTATCTATACTGGACTTACCATATGAACTGAAGTCACTTGGATGGGCTCTTGATAAGTCTCTGTAGAAATCTGTTCTGTGAGCTTTTTTAAGCCCTGTACAAAGGCCAAAATCAGACAACTTATATGACCCTGCAAAACAGAAATAACACAGAGGGTAAGTTCTTGTCTGAGCACTGTTACACTTTGTGAAGTAACTATCTGTGTGACTGTGTATTAGTGTACATGTAAGCTTTCTGGTATTCTATATAATTAATTACCGGTGGTCTGTGTGTCTGTCTGTCCTGTGAGACCGCTTCAATTTTTCTCGGAGACCGATGGGCGCACAGGGTGGGTGGGTGCCCCTTGACCTTCAAAAGACCGAGTTTGTATTGGTAGTGGATCAAGATCAGGGTCTTCAAGGTCAAAAACAAGTATGCTTTAAAAAAAGCCAGGTGGATCGTGAAACCTCAGGGACCGCCCTAGTTACTAAGCTGGTTAATTCTGATATGCTGAGTGACCTGAGTACAACCCTTGGCATGTTTTTTATTTCTTTCAGTCCAACAGCATGACAGAAACAGCCACACACATGTTGGTGGTGTCACAGACAAATGCAGAGACCCTGGTCTGGCAGTCATCCTGCACTTGGAGTATTCTAAAATATATTGGTAATGTTGTATTTGAACAGTCCTTTTTGAATCCCAATTGCTAATAGCACTGATTTGCTTCAACAGCTCAGTTATTCACAAACGGACACAATTTTAACCGGAACCAAATGCCCATCTCTCAACTTCATTGTTTGGCTTCAACCTACACTAACTTGCTTGCTTTTTAAGTACCGGTACATTAACTATTCAGAAAGCTAATGGGTTAGGATTTGGAAACGCTGCACACACCTGGTTGGTACTTTATCCAAGTGTGGGGTTTGATTTAGTTTTGTTACAGAATAAACTGACAAATTACGCAGAGTAAGCAATATGCAATATCGTTTTTACTACTCGTGGGTTTGTAATTGACCTTGCACAAGCGGGACCTCACAGGAACCAAAACTGGCAAGTCTCAATTCCTGGTAATGAAGGCATAACCGCAAGATAAGTCTACAGTATCCTACCCAGCATCCGGACAGGGATTAGTTTGGAGTTCAACAGTGTATGTGGGTCACTCACATGAACCTGGGAATGAGACTTATTACAACAAACTTCCCCCTCCTATGCCTCAGTATACTACCCAGATACCCGGACAGGGTTAGGTTTGGAGTCAACAGATGTGGGTCAAAACATGGATCCTGGGATGAGATTTACAACAAAACTTCCCACCTCCTATGCATACAGTATCCTACCCAGATACCCGACAGGTTAGGTTTGGAGTTCAAAGTGTATGTGGGTCAATCACATGAATCCTCGGGGAATGAGACGATTACCAACAAACTTCCCCCCTCCATGCCTACAGTTCCTACCCAGATACCCGACAGGATTGAGGTTTGGAGTTCAACAGGATGTGGGTCACTCACAGAATCATGGGAATGAGACATTCCAACAAATTCCCCCTCCATGCCTACAGTATCCTACCCAGATACCCGACAGGATTAGGTCTTGGAGTTCAACAGTGTACTGTGGGTCACTCACATGACTCCTGGAAATGACTATTACAACAAACTTCCCCCTCCTATGCTACAGTATCCTACCCAGATACCCGGACAGGGTTAGGTTTGAGTGCAACAGTGTATGTGTGTCCAATCACTGAATCCTGGGAATGAGACTATTACAACAACTTCCCCCTCCCAACAAAAAAAACACAACAAGGAAAACTACAACAAAGGAATTTCTTCACGGTAGTTATATCTTAAAAAGGAAATATTTATTAGGCCAAAATTAATGTGTATTTAGCAAATGGGATATGCCAAAATGTCAAATCCTAGTGGTCTCTTTGCGAAAAACAATGACCATTTATTTTTAGAATTTGAAGTGACTTTGAGATTGAGGGCATTTTGCACTGATTTCATGGATAGCTTTGTAAGGCAATCCACTTAAAAAATCCCAGAGCAGATTTTTCCTTACATATTTGCAAACAGCAAAGGTTGACCAAATAACACCATGGAGTTCAGTGAGAAAAACCCCCAAACTGCAATCAGCTGTTGAATGCCCTCCCAAACAGCAAATCATTGAGAACCCCTGCTGGAAGGCACGTAACTACTTTCCAGAATTGCCAGTTTGTATAAGCAAAATCTAGGAACAATGGCAGTACCACTCCTGAACTTTTCAAACATACTGAGGACAGCCTGTCTAGTCACCACTCTCCAAACAAGACAAATACATATCAGAGGGTTAAA
This sequence comes from Ophioderma brevispina, assembly GCA_023653785.1. Lineage (NCBI taxonomy): Eukaryota > Metazoa > Echinodermata > Ophiuroidea > Amphilepidida > Ophiodermatidae > Ophioderma > Ophioderma brevispina. The sequence goes on from JAMKCH010028185.1 coordinate 75,465, forward strand.
GGGTACGTACTTCTTCTTCAAAAAAATACATTGCGGTCCCTGGAACGCGAGTGTCGTCTGCCGTCCTGGTTTGTGAATGGGGTAAAGGGCACAGTTCACCAATGTAACATGAGGTCACCAAGTACATGGGTCACCAAACAGTCACCCCACCCAGCCCTCCTTCCACCAAGTTACATCATCGTACCCTTAGAAACTGATATGGCATGGCAATATATTAAAGGCGTTAACATTTTGACCGGGCCAAAAGGTTACATGAGGTCACTAAGGTCACATGAGGTCACCAAAGGTCACCCCCACCCTGCCCCCTCCTTTCCACCTTTGTACACACTGTTAGCCCTACGAAACTCATACAGCATGCAATATATTAAGGGTTCACATTTTACCCACACACCAATTACACAAAGACATACATGTATGGACCAAAGTAATCCCATGTGCCTTCTGCAGACGACACAAAAAGGCGGGACAACATTTCATTAGTGATAGAATATGCTACACCAAACTCTTATAACAAAGCATCTACACATGATATTTTTTAAGATTCAACCTGGAGTCAGTAATGGAAAGTAGTGCCCCAGATATCTCAACTTACATTTCAGTGCTAATTTTTGCTGCTAAATGGCATGATTTATTATTAATCTTTCTTGATGGCAGGAACACAGGGTTGGTTAGAGGAGCGATAGGTTTTAATCTATAGGTTTTAAGCCAAGAGGTGTCCATTGCTTTCATAGCGGACAGCATCAGACAGCCTCTCGGACTTAATACCCATAGATTAAAATCTATCGCTCCTCTATACCAACTCTTGCTTGTTAGCTCAATTGGCCAGAGCGCCGTGCTAGAAAATACAGAGGTGTTGCCGGTCGAATTGGCCAAAGCACACATGGGTAATTTTTTCCAACAAATTGTTTGCACTGGCCATTTCCAGGAAAACATCAATAATAAAATATTATTCCTTGTCTGCCTGGCGAACTTACGTAGTTAAATTGTAAATGGCACCATGTATCAAACATGGCAGTCTTAACATTGTTTAAACATTGTCACACCTACCAAATTTAGCACATACCGTTGAGACACACAATAACAAATCAAACCTGTTCATATTACTATTATGGCCAGTGTGTCCATTTATCATTTGTTTCTAATGGCTTTCACTGGAGATCCAACAATTATCTCCAATGCCCCCAAAAAAACTTTTACCGGACACTCAAAATATTTTAAAGAAGTTAGGTTTCTGCCGGGCAACCGCATACCCATTGCGATAACACGCCAAAGAACCTCAAACCACCAACAACGCGAGGATGTCGTGCTATTACGACGTCACACCAGCAGTATGCTTGTGTGCATCTAGGCCAAACCCAAGTACTGCACGGGGTTGGGCTCACAGAAGGAAAAACAAAAACCGGAAGAGGAATGCGCTGTGACACGAGGTTCCGAGAGCTCATGTGAAGTGAATGAGAAGGGATATCGGAACTAGCAAAATGGTATAATGGAACGATGTTGTTTCCCCTCTCCCCGGGGGGAGATCATATCACCATAATCTCCGTATTACTACCATTCAAGCCTGACTTAATGCCCTTTTCATTTTCTACGCTCATCTTAGCAATATCCCTACGATACCCACTGTAAAGTTTGGCAACCCTGCGTGCGCACACGTCAAGGGCCAATGATCTAGCAAACACTGACCTTTTGTTCATCATTTTTGTATGTCTTTCCATTTCCACCGGGTTGAACTCCACGGCTTGAAGCGAACACCCGGTTAGCCCGCCTGGCGGCGTAAACAAGCGGCCCCGCCAGGGGGGGAGCTTCAGTCCTTGAAATGGTAAGTATACGGAGGTTTATGGATATGACTCTCCCGCGGGAATAGGGGAATCACCCTACAATCTCCTAGTACGTTCCCATTCAAGCCTCATGACTTAATGCCACAGATTGCAACTGGTAAAGTCAACCCGGATATCAAGGGGCTCCTCGGGCCATAAGGCAACGATCTATGTGTAATGACTCTCCGGGAGAAGTTGAACAAAACCATATATACCCGATGCACTTACCGACTTCAGTGGTAAAGTGCTACTGGGAGCTGTGGCGACTGGCAAGATGTGGAGGTTTGCTGTGATTACGAGGAATGCTGATGGATCCTAGCTGCCGTCGCACCGCTGCGTACTAGGACATCTCGAAGATAAACTGGTGTTATCTAGAAGAACAAGCCCATCCCATGGCGTTCATGATATCTTGTAATAGACGCTCCCCGGTAGAAAGGCCAAGCAGCCGCCTGATATCTTACGGCCGTGAGCTCTTATGTGCGTCCCCGCAAGACGAACCTCCGTACTAACTAGGCCCTCCTTTATGACTGCCACGATCCATATGGCTAATGTCGTCTTGGAGCCGTGGCGCGACGGCTCTGATTGTGAGAAGAGTTTTGGTTGTGAGCCCCCCTATAGGGTTGAGTCTTGCTGAGTAAAACTCCAAGGCTCTAACTGGACCCCAGGGTCCTTCATCTCTGGAACCTGAAGCTTGTCGTAGATCTGGGATGATGATCGGCTATGGAGTGAAGCTGATTCTTGGCCAGGCAGTCTGATCGGGGAGAAGACGTAGCTCGTTCCCCTGTGGACTGTGTAGATGATTCTCTTGCTAAGCAAATCAAGGGTGTTCCGATACTTCTGCTGCCTGATGCTGCGGCACAAGGAAGAGAGCCTCTGGTGGTGTCCGCTAGGACGCCTAGAGAAGAGTCTCCTAAGGAGGAACGTAGAGATTCTGGAGACTGAATGGCAGGTTTCCATAGGCTGGCACTAGAGAGCGATCGGACGGCCGTTGATGCAGCCTTCCCTTGAGCGTCATGAAGCGCTGGCGATCTAGACACGGTGATGCTCCGGTGATTCCTCCGCCCAATCCCAGACGGATGGCTGAGAGAGTTGCTCGCCGAGGGTCCACTTGGCGATTCCTGCACCCTTACCGGCTTGAACAAGTCTGGATTATAAATCCTCCTTGTGGAGTCTCCTTGCCTCTCCCGTCAATTGGGCACTTTGGGTGATTGCCGCTGGAGAAAGTGTTATCAATTTGTATTCCCGTGAATCGTAAGGGCCCCCGGCCTTATCACGGTAGTGGGTGCCCCGATGACGGGAAATCAATATCCATTTCTAAGAACCGCCCGTCACGTAATAGCCCGTCCGAATAAACGTAGTGGGGGCCCCCCCGATGACTTAGTGGGACCAATATCCGATGGTGGAGTCTTGGTCCACGAGCAGTATGTCGGAGCTGGGCGTTGAGGCGGCCTGCGAACAGGTTCACGTAGGGGTGATCCATCCCGTATAGCCATTCTGCATATTGGAATGGGGCTACTCCACTGACGCCACCCCCCACTCCTCCGAAGGTCCTGTCTTCCCCGGCTGTCTTCCCGACGGTATCTGCAGGGTTGTTGTCTTCCCCGGGAAGGTGAATGGCCGTCAGGGTGGTCTGATGGCGGAGACACCACTCACTCAGGACCGTCCTGTGGGGAAAAGATGCGACTCCCGGATCCTCCATGCTTGTTAAGTAGGAGACGACCGGCATGTTGTCGTACCGGGCTAGGACGTGATCTCCCTTGACCAGATGGAGATTCAGCCTCGGCGCCAGATAACAGCCCACAGCTCCAATGTGTTAATGTGATGCTTGGTCCAACTTTCCTTGTCCATCCCCGATAGGCGAGTGCTCCTACGTGGGTTCCAAACGCTCTAGATCGTCCCTCCTGGATGAAAGCTGATGTGTCTTGGGATGTTGCGTAGTTTTCCCGGTGAGATTATCCGCAGATGCCACCCAAACTCTTATCGCTCTTCTGGCGTGTGGAACGTCAGATTCTCTTGCTCTTGAGCTCCGGTCTCGTCGACGTTGAACCGCGATAGACCGCCGCTAGACGACTTGCAATGCGAAGTCTGCGACGTGATACCACCGTTGTCATACTTGCTGAGAAGCCAGTAGTCAATTGAGTTTCATGATGATCCCGGCGGCCCCACTGCTCGTATATGGATGCGCTCGCGGCGGTCGGAACGCTATTCCCCCGCTTGAATATCAGCGTCACCCTAAAAAGTCGATGCTGCTTCTTCTCCGCGAAGAGGTTTAATGTTCCCTGGAAGGCGCTGCCAGGAGCCAGTCTCCAGGTAGGCAAGGCGGATGGCTTCTCCGCCCGAGGCAACTCCTGCACAATCTTCCCTATCCGGTGAATTGTGCGGACACTGTTCGATAATCCCGAACTTGAGCACTGGAAGATAGCACGACGGTCGATATAGGAACTCGAGCCAGTCCTGTGTGGGACGATGTATCGGAGAGTGGAGGTAAGCATCCTTTAAGTCAATAGTGGGATGCCTCCCGCGGCTCCGAGGAGTCCCCGTTGAGACTGATGATAGTCTCCCCATCTTGAAGAGGCGTGACTTGAACTGGCATAGCGCTTTCGTGTTGAGGATCGGGCGTTACTCGTCGGATTTCCTTGAGGGAGGAGACAAAGAAGCGCTGAGGTGAATGCTAATGGCGACGGGCGGTGCCGTGCGAATATCGCCGCCTTCTGAAGCAGCTGCTCGACCATCTGGAGAATTCTTGCCATCTGTTTACGTCCTTGGGGATCACCGATCTCTCGCGTGCGCAGAACCCATGAGTTTGAAGTCACCGTCCTCCAACGTGCAGGAAGTATCCAGCCCCCCCCCCCCAACGGCAAGGTGAGGTTTCTGAGTCTGAGGACAGTCACGTCCTCTTCTGGGGGGGGGATGCACAATGTGACCCCACCCCCTCCTGATCGCTCGCCCTTGTTGCATCCACCGCCCGTCGCTTCTCTTGCGCGGTACCATCCTTGCTTCCCTCTCTGGGGAGATTTCACCCTTGTTGCTCTTGGGCTGGTTCTTCTGATTGAAGTCCTGACTACAAAAGGTCTGCGGTTGCGGCGCCGCTGCGCTGCTGAGGGGCCCCCGGCTAGCCGGCAACCGCCTCTTCTTTCTTCTGGCGTTCGCATGCTGCCTAGGCCTTCTTGTTTTAGCGACATCCTCTTTCGTGTGGGCACTTGAACTGTCCCCCAAGAGGTCAGGTCCTGTAGGCCTCTCCAGGAACTGCCGCGGCTCAGGAGGTTGAGGGCTTAGGGCGCACTCACTTTCCGCAAGTATGCGAGTTACTGCGATAGCCTGCAGCGGTTCCCAAAAAAAACCCCCGTGTTCCCCCGCCGCCGCAGAGCGCTAGGCCCCGGAGTGTAGATAGTGAACGTTGCTTGTCCTCTGCACTCATCGCTGCAACTGCATGGTCCTATACCTTATTCATCAGGTGGGCGAAGTTGAGGCAAGATGGCTTCAAAAATATTCGCATAACATCCCAGTCCAGGTTTCCCGGCCCGCAATTCGGCGTCCCTTTCTGGTCCCCTGGTGGGGGCCCTCCTTCCGGTTGGTTCTTCCCGGCTTGGGTCGGCGGGCGATTTAACTCCGCGTTGTCCTCTGCTAATCCCTCGTTCTGGCGGGCAGTCAAATCATCCTTGCTTCTGCGCTGCCAGGCTCAAGAGCGGCTCCTCCGGTAAGCCGGACGGTAGCTGCTATTACAACGGCTCCGAGAAACGCAGTGCTGCGGAATCCCTTGGTGAATCGGGCTGCGTGAACGGCACTTGCGTGACCCCGGCTCTTACGGTGATCCCGGCGCTTATGGCGATCCCGGCACTTACGGCGATCCCGGTACTTGAGGGTGATCCCGGCGCTTGCAGCGATCCCGGCGCCTTCGGCGATCCCGGCGCCTTCGGCGATCCCGGCGCTTGCGGGTGATCCCGGCGCTTGTGACCCGCGCTTGTGATCCCGTGCTTGCGGTGATGCTGGCGCTTGCGGTGATGCCCGGCGCTTGGCGGTGATCCCGGCGGCTTCGGGGGTGTTGCCGCTGGAAGAGGGGTCACCAATCTAAGTATCCCCGTGAAGGTAAGGCCCGGCCGTAATAACGATTGAGGGGCCCCCGATGACGGGATGACCGATATCCGTTTCAAGAAGTCCCCGTGAACGGTAAGGCCCTGCCGTAATAACGGTAGTGGGGCACCCGCTGACGGGGAGACCCATATCCTGCAGTGGAAAAAGTTGGGTAGCGCGGCGGCTGGTCCTGCGGTGATCCCGGCGGCGGTCGGCTCTGCGATTACGGCTCCCCGGATGCTCTTGCGTGCTCCCTGACGCGGTCCCAGCTCCCTGAGCGACTCTTGCGGTGATCCGTGCGCGGTTCTCCGCTCTCGGATTGGCTCCTTCGCGGTGATCCCGACGTTTGCCTGGCTTCTGGAAACGGCTCTTGCTGTGATCCCCGGCGCGGTCAACGGCTCCCCGAGCGGCTCCTGGGGTGATCTGGGCGGGGATCTCGGCTTTCCGAACGCCTCCGCGGTTACCAGGTATTCCGACGCTGGAAGCGGGTACGTTCGGTGGGACGGTGCGGCACTCGCCGGGCGGCGGTGAGCTTATCTTGTAAACCTTCGGCAACATATGCGGCTCTTCACTGCTGCTATCCTGGCGTTGGCTAACCCACCCCCACCTGCTACACTGGGTTGCTGGGCTCCTTCTCCGGTCTCTGAGGATCCGAATCCATGTCTGATCTTTTGGGAAAGACAAAAAGAGAGATGAAACCAAGACGGTTTAGGAACTTTAAGGAACCATAACCAAACCGGGAGATCTCCTCTAGGTACAGCTAGCCTAGCATACAATTGATAGTCCATCCTAGCCCCACACCACCGATTGAACCGGTAATGCCCCGCTCACAATGCGAAAAATCCCTCTGGAGCCCTAACTCCCATAGAACGCACGTACTTCCGGTTTCGGGGTATTTTGAAATATGGAATGAAATTTGTTATAGAATCGAACGCCGAGGTTTGTTCGGAGCCAAATGCGGTTAAGCGGTAAGATATCGGTCGGCAAAAAATACGAAATGGCCGCCAGGAATAAAGTGTCCCGGCCTAAATCCCATAACTGGTAAGGCTCGGCCTGACAACGGTATGGAGCCTCCGCAAACGGAAAACGCGAAGAAAAACGCGGTGAGTCCTACTCCCATAGAAAAGCACGTCCTTCCGGTTTTTCGGTTCATGTTGAAATATGGGAATCGAAACTTGCCGTATCGCACCGCCGATGTTTATTCTGGACCCAAATGGTTTTATGCTGTATAAGATTCCATCCACCGGTAAATTTCCAAAATGCCGCTGAAAACTATCACCAGTCTAATAGTCCGTGAACGGTAATGCGGCCGTAATAACGGTATTGGGGCCCCGGTGACGGGAAGACCATAAACTGAACCCGCATACCCCGAAGTCCCACGGAGGCAGCGGTGGGGCTCAACCAACCGCCCCGGTGCACTCGAAGCAGATGGCCGAACCATGTTTTTTCCGATGCAAAACCCGAGTTATTAAGATTTCGGCCCAGATGGCTGACTATACCTTTAATGCGTCCATACGCGGTACATTACCGGTAGAATAGCGGGTGAAAGTTTACCGCGAAAACAGTAAATGTAGCCGCTGAAAAGTGAGTAAAATACTCAGGAACCATCACACACTAAGCTCCCACTCAGCGCTAGATGAATGTGGGAATTACTCTAAGGGGTCTATACCCGAAGGCAGACCATCGTGTGAACTAACCGCCATCTTTTTGCGAAAGTACACACACTGACTCAACCTAAACGGACGCAGTTTTGCAACACATTGGGATGGGCTGAGCAGGCAAAAACCGAACCAAATTGTCAGAAAAATGCAATGCGTAAACACGTAGTTATGAATGGTAGATAGGTGAGGTACAGCTATAAATCCGCTGAAAATTGCAACCTTCGTCAGGCACATAAAGCACACACACAACTTGCTATGAGCCTAGCAAAATGAGAAGTCAGTTGTTGCTAGGATCATTGGCCCCTACGTGTGCGCACTCAGGGTTGCCAAATTGTTTACAGGTGGGTATCGTAGGGAATATGTCTAAAGATGACGTAGAAAATGAAAAGGCATTAAGAGTCCAGCTTGAATGGGAACGATACTAGGAGATGTAGGTGATCTGGCAATGTTTTGAAGAATTGTGGTTTTGCCAGTGTGGCCTATTAAGACCGTCAAAGCCACTATAGATGATGTCAAACTAAACCACTGACATTTTCACTAATATGGACTTTGTATTTATAGCAATACAAACGGTACGAATGCTACAAATTATCAGGAGGCAAATAGAAGAAATGTCATTGAGATTGGCCCAGGGCAAGCTTTCTGTGCTTTGGTATTAAGCTATACAAATGACCCACCAAAGTTTTAATATATTTAACAGTGGCAACGCTTTTCAATATGATCTAACCATGTTGTAAAGAAGTTCGTTTGTGATGCTATCCCTAGATAAGGATCTTCCCCCCCCCCCCCTTTATCCAATCGAACAGACTGGCTTGGCCTATGACGGTGGAAAAAGTGGGACTCTACAACAGAATATCAACTTTTTGATGTACTCCATCAAATTTTAATTTCTTTTTGGCCATTGTGTGAATGAAAATGTGGACAATCCCTTTAAAATATGTGTAAACAAATCTTCATATCACAGTCGCCTACTCAAACTATGATATTATTGAGCTCCTAGATAAATTTTAATTCTAAGGAAGTGCTTTGTCAATAAAATGGCTGGCCATTCTGTTCATCAAAAATTTACTTTCCAATTACAGTCACCCACACAGTAAAGGTCTTGACACTTTGTTAAGCAGCTGACATATGGGTCCTGAAGGTTGACATTTTCCTTTTTTTTTACTTTTGTGAAGAAAGTTTGGAATTATAATTCAATTCTTGAAATGGAAGGGTCATTAACTTTCAGCAGAGTTGGTTTGTTTTGGTTTTAGTCATGCAGAGTTTACATTGCCTGAAACCTTTTGCAGTAATTTTGACAAATTTATAGTTCAAGGGTCTTATGTATGTACCATTAGATGTCCGGAGGAAGTTAGGGTCAGGCATCTTTTTTGCATTCAGTGGCCAAGTTTGTTAAATTTCCAATGTTATTTTAAAGATCGATGGCTCGCTCTGGCTGCATCCCAGAACCTAGATTTTACCAGGAGTGGTCAAAATTTTCCTATCTGAAGAAAGCTAGTATTTGTCTCATTTACCCCTGAAATCTTAGCTTAGCACTGAAAGGCACTTGATTTGTATGCTATAAGCAAAAAAAGTGCCCAATTTTAGTCAACTAATATTAATTTTACACAGTATTCTATGGGCTTACAAAATCACATTTTTAGCTCTCACATCAAAAATATTGGCATGATTAGGTATTGGGTTCATGGTCATTCAATCAAGCTTGTATAATTAAACTTTGTATAACTAAATTTGGGTCATTTTGGGTCATAATACACTATTTGCAGAATTGGGTTGGGGAAGGTGTTTGGTTTGTTTTGTCGTGTTTGTGTGCCCGTGTTATGCGTGTGTGCATGCGTGTATGTGTGTGTGTGCATGCATTGTAGCTGCCATTTTGTTGAACATAACACTCAGCACTAATGATGCAACCAACATCAACATCTAACAATCACAAACTGACTTTGTGTACATGAACACTTAATGGTCCCCGGTGTGTGTTGCATACAATAGGCGTGCTTAAGGGCAGTGTAAACCTTGAGCTTCCGAGTATCTATTTTGGTTTGTAACTTCGCAAATATTTGATTGTCTGTAAAAGTATACATTTCTAGAAAGAAAATTGGACGATGAACCCGATGATGGCATCAGATTAATGTAAAACTTTCCGTATTTTGAGAAAAATACTAAAAAAACATGATTTTGCCCCAAAATTTTTAGACAGCATAACAAAAACAATTTGAATTTTCATGATTTCTTATGTTATTTTTTAGAAACAAGACCAATTTGTCTAGGGACGGTTTTTTCATTTTTAAAAATAGAGCTTACTTTTCGAAATATAAGGGAAAATGTCAAAAAGGTGTGATTTTTACCTTTCTTTTCCAAAATTTGAGTATATATTGGAGAATATCTTTAGTTAGAAATCCAAAAATGAAAAATTGAGAAAACCGTCCCTAGAGAAGACTGATTGCTATCGTAGGAAAGTTAAACCTGGCCTTTTACTTCAGTATTTTTGGAGTTATCTTGTCTGAAAATTTGCCAAATTTTGCGAAAATTGAACATTGAGAAAATCTGTGTTTTAGTAAAAAAGCGACTTTTCACGCCATTTCAAGCTGTCTCTTTCTCAAATAACTTGACCTTTTAACTTCAAAATTGAGTATGTTGTGCAAGTGATGAAAATACATCTTTATGCACTATTGAATCAAACCTCCTGTCTTAAACTCCAGAAATCAGAAGAAATTGAAATTTCATCTGGTCTAAATTAGCGCTTTGTTTACATTTTCCAATATTATTTTTCGTTTTTCCAAGATGTGTTTGCGCAAAAGTACATTAAAACACGCGCACGCTTCATTACGCAGCAAAAATTCACCACGCGATGCTGCGCCTTGCGCCTGACGGCGTGTAATGTGCTTAAATTCCCGCCGTTAAGACCATGTGGTTTTTGTGACTTTAAAGGGTCAAATACCTGTTTTAAATTGGCAAAAAAATACAACTCAGGATTGTCTGCATTGGATAACCTTTATTGGTAACAATAGAACACAGGGTGATGTTTGAAATGGTGCGAAAATCAGAAATTTGTGTAAAAACAAAAGCACTAGGGTTCATACTGCCCTTAACTACAAACCTTAGCGTCTAATAATAGATTATCGGGTTTGATGTCTCTGTGGATGAAGTTGAGTTTGTGAATGGACTGGATTGCTAGGGACTGTCTCTGCTACATGAACTTGCGCACTCCTCTGAGAGTGTGGTCTTTGTTCATGAGTAGCGTCATCATGTCACCTGTAGCAGAGATTATAAGAATACATAATTAAGATGGCAAATTCCAGTGAGAAGAGGATTAGAGCTCGGAGTTACTGTTTAATTTTTTTATCCATGACACGTCATATTTTCTTTGTTTGTAACGCTTGATAACATTAGAATGGAACAACTGCCAAATTTGTCGTCTCCATGAATGTGCAATTTTAGCAACATAAAATCGTTTGTATTTTAATTACCCATGCTTAGTTAATTCAGTCATGATATCATCCGAAACGTATGTTTTTAAAATCCTACCTAATGTTATTATAAAGATTAAGCAATTCATATCCCAAGTGCCCAGGAACAATGAAACACATGGTCTTTGCCAATAGTTTTACATTTTTTTTTATATGCCCTCTTCTCTTCTAATTGCATCAACATGTAAATTATGTCAAAGCAAACAAGAAATCATCAAACCACACAATTTTTCATGTTGATCCGTAAAAGTCGAATTATTGAGGCAGCAGCCTGGAATTGATAATTTTATTTTTACTGATGATGGCAGACAATCTTGGTGAAAATTTGACTTTAGTTTAATTATACTGAAAATAATTTATGCCTGAAAGGCATCATAGAAATATTTTGGTCAACAATTTCATAGACAAAACTAAACAATTGAACTAATGAAATATTAGCCATGGATTCAAAGAAGTAATGGTTCCATTTCTCACAATAATGGGTTGCTCCTATAGCAGAACGAAGGCCTGTTTTGAGTAAAAGCATTGAAACAGTGTTTTCTATAAAATAAAACGAAATTTTTATGCTGATGTCCAATCTTCTTTCCCCAGAGTCTCATTTTTAGAGGAAGTGTGCCTAAGTTGCATAAATTTTCCAATGGCCGCCATTTTAACTTTGTTTGTAACATAAGCTCCAGATTTAAGGTTTGTAATGACTTCATTCTTTGTGTCTAGTACAAATGTTTTTCAGGGTTAGGAATACAATTAGATCATTAGTTTTATAGCATTAGGTCAACTTAACAGTTATTTGCATAAAAAGTCAAAATGGGCTGCCATTTTTGACATTTTGTACATAACTCAAGATTTCAGGCTTGGTACTTCATTCTTGTGTCTAGTACAATATGTTTTCAGGGTCAAGGAATTAAATTAATCTTAGTTATGGTCATGGCGCCAGGAATTTGGGGTATACAACGAGGGTGGCGTTCTTTTTTCACAATATGTTTAAATTTTTTTTATGTATCATTAGAACCAATTGAGGTATTCTGCTGATTTTATATTTCATTTTAAAGGGATTTTATCTAGCTGTGATATGGTAGAAGATTCAATTGTGTACTAGTTTTACTTTGAGTTGTCGTAAATTTTGGAGTCATAGTCGGGGTCAGAGAGGGTGTGCCCACGGATGAGGTGCCTACGATTGAGGCAGCTGTGTTAAAGTCTAGGGATTTTTGATATTCGGAAGCCTTTTGCATTTTTTTTGTTTTATATCTTTGTACCCATGCCATGTATTAAAGATAAATAACATCTCATTTGATTTGTTATTTAATGTGGCATTCATTTTTGACCTATCCACAGTTTAGCGATGATGTTCATTGAAGGACCACATGAGACTGCCACACAAATTTGTACTTTTTAGCAAATCAAAATTTTCACTTTCCACCTTATATGACACTTGTGGCACCCTGTAATATGCACCATACATGTTCATATTTGTCTCCTTAACACTTTTTTAAGCGTTACAACAATATATAGGTTATAGCTATCTCAACAAAAAATGATGACTTACTCTCATTTAAGTGTGAAAACGGTAATATTTGGTATTTCCAGCATGTAACCACTTTGCTCCCAACCCATGGTGTATGAGATTTATAGAATTAGGTCAATGTTTGGACAGTTAATTTGCATAAAAATTCAAAAGGCCGCCGTTTAATAAAATTTTTTGCAAATTAATTGTCAATATATGGCCATAATACCTTACCTGATGGTCTAGGTGTGTTCTCTGACCCTGAAGACATATGTATAGACACATAAGAATGAAGTCTTTACAGCCTTAAATCTTGAGTTATGTAACCCAAAATTTAAAATTGCTGGCCATTTTGAATTTATGCAAATTTAATATTAGCCACACGTCCGCCTAAAAATTAGCTTTGGTGACGGAAGATTTGGACTCAGCATCAAATTTCCGTATAGAACACCACTGTTCAAATTCTTTACTCCAAATGGCCTTTCGACTAAGTGCTTTTTGAACAAGGCGGTTCTCGAACCACAAGTCTCGCCTGCTTTCGCGTATAGCTGTGACAACGAGCAGCACACCAGATTGCAACTGTACAAGTAGAGTGTTCACAAAGAAAGTGGTTGCAAGCAGATACGTGGAGGATTGGCATGTAGCCCCCCTCCCCAATACCCTACACAACCCCACCCCACCAATGCAACACCCCACCCCCCATCACCACACCCCCACCAACATCACCAACACCCCTCCCAACACCCTCAACCCCCACTCCCCTCCCCAACACCTTGCAAACCCACCCCTTCCCCAACACCAAAACAACACACCCCTCACAACACCCCGCAACACCCCACACCCTCCCCACACCCCGCCCACACCCACAACAGCTCCCCACACCCCCGCAACACCCCACCCACCCCCTCCCACCACCGCCGCAACAATCCCCTCTCCCCTCCCCAACACCCAAACCCCCTGCAATACCCACCACCCTCCCCACCTCCGTCAACACCCCACCCCGCAACACCCACCCTCCCCCCTCCAACACCCCTCAACACCCACCCCTCCCCAACACCCTCCCCAAACACCCCTGCAACAACCACACCCCATCCCCTCCCCACCACACCCCAAAAACACCCTTCCAATGTTAAAAATACCCCACCACCACCCTCCCCACACTCCCACACCCACCCCCCCCGCAACACCACCCCTCCCACACCCCACCCCTCCCCACCACCCCGGCAACACCACACCCGCAACACCCCACCCAGTGGCGTAACCAGCTTGTTTTTTCAGGGGGGGCACTGTATTTTCAGGGGGCAAAGCATAGTGATTAAAATTTGTTTAGTAGAGTATATGGCCTATGTAAATCACGATTTTTCGGGGGCAAGAGGGGGGCAAGATCCCCCACAGGGTGGGTGGCAGCTGCCCCACCTGCCCCCTCTGGCTACGCCACTGACCCCCCCCCTCCAAACACCCTGCAACACCCCAATCCCATCCCCAACACCCCCCCCCCCCCCAACACTCCCCGCCCCCCAGAAACCCACCCCAAACCCCTCCCCAACCCCCACTCTCCTCCCCAACCACCACGCACCACCCACCCCCTCCCCCCACCCACAACAAGCCCACCCCTCCCAATACCCTACCCCGCAACACCCTTCCCCAACAACCCGCAACCCCCCCCCCTCTCCACACGCTATCTCAAAACCTACCCCCTCTCCAACACCACCTCAACACCCACCCCCTCCCCAACACCACCTCAACACCCCACCCCTCCCCAACACCACCTCAAGCACCCAAACCCCCTCCCCACACCCCTCAACAAAACCCCACCCCCTCCACAACACCACCCCGCAATACACCCCCCCCTCCTCAACACCCACAACCCCTAACCCCCTCCCCACACCACCACCGCACAACCCCACCCCCCCTCCGCACACCCCCACAATCCCCACCCCCTCCCCAACACCCCGCAACCCCACCCCCCTCCCAAACACATCGCAAACCCCACCCCTCCCAACCACCCACCACCTCAACACCCCTCCCCCACCCCGCAACACACCACGCAACACCCACCCCCTCCTCAACTACCCCTCCCCAACACCCCCCCCCTCCCAACACCACCCCCTCAACCCCCCCCCCACCCTCCCCAACCCAACCTCACACCCCACCCCTCCCAACACCCGCAACACCCCATCCCCCAAACCCTCACCCCCTCAACACCCACCACCGTCCTCACACCCCTCCCCAAACGCCCCTCCAACACCACCCCCGCCCTCCCCAACACCCCGCAACACCACCCCACCCCCTCCCCCAACACCCGAACACCCCACCTCCCCTCCCCAACCCTCCTGCAACACCCACCCCTCCCCACACACCGCAACACCCCACCCCCTCCCCAACAGATCCCACATACACCCTCCCACACACCCCACCCCCTCCCCAACACCCCCACCCCCCCCCAACACCCCACCCCCTCGGCCAACCCCTCCACACCCCTTCCCCAACAACCCCTCAACACCCCTCTCCCACACCACCTCCACAACCCACCCTCCTCCCCACCCCACCTCAACACCTCACACCCCATCCGCAACACCCGCAGACACCCCACCGAACCCAACACATACCACCTCTCTCTACCCCCCCCGCCCTCCCTCAAACCCCCCTCCCCAACACCAATCCTCAACAACCAACCCCTGCCCATTCACACCGCAACACCCCACCCCCGCCCCCAACACCAACCTGTCAACACCACCCTAACCCCCTCCCCAACACCCCCAACACCCACCCCCCTCCCCAACACCACCGCAACCCCCACCCCCTTCCCAACACCCTTCAACCGTCCCCACCCCCCTCCCAACACCCCCCCCCTCACCAACAACAACTACTCCTCAACACCCCTCCCCACCCCCTCAACCCCCTCACCCACCCCCTCCCAATCACCGGCCCTCAACACCCCATCCCAACACACCCTCCACACCCTCCCCAACCCACCCCTCAACACCCCAAACACCTATGGAGAACCCCCCCCCTCCCCCACACCGCTAACACACCCCACCACCCTCCCCACCACCCCGCCCACCCCCCTCCTTCCCACCCCCTCCCCCCCACCCTTGCCCCCCCCCCCCCCTCCCCATCACCACCCACGACCCCGCCTCTGCCCAGCCCCCCCCCCCTACTCCACCCCCTCTGTCTCCCCACCCCAGGCTGAGAACCCCACCTCTCCTACCCACCTACCCTCTCCCCACCTCCCGCCCCGCCCCCCCACCCCCTCCCAACACCCCCGCACCGTGCAAACCCCACACCCCGCTCCCCACCCCTTCCCCCCCCCAGCCGCGCCGAGTCGCCCCACCCCCTCCCCACCCCCCCCCTCCCCACCGCCCTTCCCCCACCCACACTTCCCTTGGTCCCCCCCCCTCCTTCCCACCCCCCCACCGCCCTCGCCCCCACCCCCTGCCCCACAACCTCACAACCCCACCTCATCCCCCCCCCCTCTCCCCACCCCCCCCACGCATCCCCCACTCCTCCCCCACACTTCCCCCCCCCCCACCCCCTCCTCCCACCGCCGGCCTCCCCTCCCGAACCCTAGCCAAGCCCCCGATTCCGCCCCCCCAACACGCCCCACTCACCCCCCGCCCGTCCCCCACCCCCTCACACCCCCCCCCCCCTCCCCCCCCCATACCTTCAACAGGCCACCACCACCCATCCCACCACCCCGTCCTCGGCCCCCCCCGCCCCTCCCAACCCCCCGCCTCACCCCCCCCCCCGGCGGCCGCATCCCCGCCCACCCCCCATCCCTCCCCCCCCCCCCTCTCCTCTCCCGCCCTCCCCATCTCCCTCGTCCCCCCCCCCTCCCCCTCACCCCCCCCACCCCTCCATTGATCCTTCCTCCCCCTACCCCCTCCATCCCCCTCTCCTGTCCCCCCGCCGCCCCTACCCCTTCCCCCACCCCCCTCCCCCTGCCCCACCCCCCCCCCCCCTCCCCCATTCCCACCGTGACCACAACCCTTCGTCGGCCCGTCCCCCACGCCCAGCCATCTCCCTTCCCCCTCCCTCCCCGGTACCGCCCTCCCCCGTCCCCCACCTCCACTCACCGCCCCCGTAAGGCGGCCGCTCATCCTCACCCCCCACACCCCACGGCCCTCTGTCCCCCTCCCCCCCCCCCACCACCCTCCCACACCCCCGCCACCCTCCCCCCCCCCCCCACCCCCTTCCCCACCCCCGCCCTCCCCACTACCCCCCCTCCCCCATCCCCTCTCCCCCCAGGGAGGGGTGGTTCCCCCTTCTCCCCTCCCCACCCCCACCCCCCCAGCGTCCCACCCCCCCCCTGCCTCCCCATCTCCTCACCCCCAGAAAGTAGCCCACCATCGGCCCCGGCCTCATCGTAGATGATCCCAGGGCCCTCCCTCCGCGCCCCCCCTCAATGCTGTGTCACCAGCGCCTGCAACCTAGAATGCCGCCGCCCTCCCACCCCTTCCCAACACCCCGCAACACCCGCCCCTTCCGAACACCCCCCCCAACAACCCCCACCTGGCCATGTAACACCAGAAATATTCATATCCAATAATTTGTTTTCACGCTATACAGCAACTGCTGCGCATATTTATTAGTCAATTGTAACACAAAAGCCCCTTTAATTGGCCCCACATATGCACTTTGACCTAATTAATGCTTCACACAAAAGATGAATGCCAGACCTAGTCTTTCACAATGTTGTGAAGAAATTCTTTTTGATTCAGGTGTATTTTCAACACTGACCCATTGACAACCTGAGAAAATTTTGGTTGAAATGGACCAAGCATTTAGCATTAGTTGCATTTAAAATATCAAAGAATGCCCCTTTAAAGTGGCCGACATGCATGTTGACCACAATTATATTCACACAAAATGTTTACCATATTTAGTCTCATGTAAGCGAAGGAATTTTGCATATCCAATGTACATTTAAGCGATACAGCAATTACGCATATTTAATTAGATCATTGCATCAACACTGCCCCTTTATTTGATCCACTTGCACTTTGACCGCATTGTGATTCAACAAAAGATGTACGGCCTAGAAGTCTCATGTAGTGGGCGAAGGAATTTTGCATATCCTGTACATTTCAGGGATCCAGCAATTATTCATCTTTAATTAGATCATTTGTAATATTCAAAAATGCCCCTTTAATCGGGGTTACTCGGTAAAATCGGGACCCACATGCCAAACAAACACAACTTTGAGACCCAATTTATGATTCACCCAAAGATGCATGGCATAGGATTCTTTCATGCAAAAGGGAAGGAATTTTGCCTACCGATGTACGGTTTTTTCAGCGATACGTAATTACGCATAGTAATATTACTCATTTTGCATCCCGAAGCCGCATGTACACCACACGTTCAAGATTGCAAAAAAGATGCTCACCATGATAGGCTTTCAATGCATTGAGGCCATTTTTCTGTATCCAATGTACCGGTTTCAATTATAAGCAATTACGCTGTTTTTTGGCATAGTAATTAGCTCATTTGCATACTTAATTGCCCGAAATACGTCCGAAATTCTAATCAGGTTCGAGAACTTCTCCAGCCACGCGTCCCATCCACCAAGTACAATCATCCATCGCCTTACGGACTCCAGAAAACTTGTACACAGCCTTGCGTGAAAAATTTCGTAATTATGCAATTGATACTTTAATTGGCATATTTAACGCCCAAATCTCATTCAGGTCGCGAACTCGTGGACCCGCTTTCGTTCCACCCAGTTTACTCATCATAGCCCTTACGAACTTCCCATATAAATCGTACACACGCCCGTGCACACGGACGTCAGCACGCAAGATAGCATGACAGACAGACAGACAGACAGACGGACAGACAGACAGACGACGACAGACATACAAAAATGCTTACTAAGTCTCTGCCGAACAAATTTCAGCGAGACTAAAATGGAACCAGTCTAACGACGGAAGTTGATAGCTCACATCCTGAGAAAACCAAGAGATTACCCATTGCATGTCAGCCTTGACATGGCAACCAGAGGGAAGGAGAAAGTTGGAAGACCCAAAAACAACATTGGAGAAGAATCGGTTGAAATGGAAAGAAAAGCAAGATGGAGACAATGGATGAATGGGGGGACTGACTAACACCGACCACAGTGGAAAATAGTGTGGATGCCTTCATGTGCCACTAGTGGACAAACCTGATAGGCTGAGGCTGTAAGGCAATAAACAATTGTAAACTATTACTCGAAAAATGTGGCATCTATCAACTTTTGACGCCGTTTGTTCAAATGTCCATTATAAAAGCATTGTGCTCTTCAACCTTATATGTACATACCTTTCTATCTATCACCTAAGGCTGCCACGACTGGCTTGTGCCACAGCTTACGGCAAGGGTCCTTTTACTTATTATTAGTGAAGTCCAATTGAGCAATCCCAACGATGCCTGTTACAAATGATTATGTCGAATTGCGAATCATTGTTTACATTGTGTCCTATGACTACAGTTTGCCGACTCTCAACCAGGGATAAAATCTAGACGGGCCTTGTGCCAATAATGCTTATCACGAGCACTGTATCAAGACTCCAAAATTCTTATTGTCAAGATAACTCGCCCCCACCCTCACGTCACTGATTCATATTTACAGTAAGTTATGCTCATTTTGTACTTATCCCAAAATTCCAGTTTGAATAGTGACCATTAGATTTTGCTTATTGCATAAACAGTGCAGACACCGAGTTTGTACTGTTCAGTGTTCAACAGCAACGAGCAAAAGTTCTCTCCCGGATACAGACTTTAAGAGAATAGTCCATTCAAGATGAATTGGATCAATCCAAATTTATTAAGAAAAGTGAAAGGAGTACTACCCGATCTTCACCCACTGCACACAAACCACAAACCTGAAATGTTAGTAACATTAGAACCCTTGGCCTTTTCTCACTTCGCCATCGCAAAACATTTTAAGCTATACTGCCCCTGAACATGCATAAAAAAGGGTTTATGGTTTACCGGAAAATACCTGTACACAATCTATGGGCTGTTGTAATACACCAAATACCACCTCTTTAGTATTCTCCGTAAGTTTCATCTGTGGAAATTTTTTTTAAAGAAGCTGATTTCACTGATTTTGGTATGTTATGGGTGTCAACATTTACCAAAAATACCAAAAAAAAGTGGAGTTTATCGTAAGGGGGTTGGAAATTGTTTTTTCTTCGGGAGTAAAGGTCAATAACCGGGGTCCAATTTTAAATTTGATCCAATCATGATGAAAGTACACACCAAGTTAATAGTTTAATCATAAGGATTCCAAAAAGGTACAGTTTTTGTACTATCTGCCGGCCAAAGGTTTTGGAGTTCTAGCAAAATCAATAAAAAGATCATTTTTCAGTTTGTACAGGGGTCAATTTAAAAAAATTACTACTCTCTATTTGGATAAACATGGTGCAATTAAATAGATGAGCTCATTGATAAAAATAAGAAGAGTTTTGAGGGTCTTAAATTCTTACTTACCGAAGTAGGGGGGACAAAGGTCAGCCCCATTGAATGCAAGGGATGTTGACCTTTGCTGTTGCCCCCTACTTGGGGAACTAAGCATTAGATATCATCCTAAAGCATCAAGAAAAAGTGAATAAAAAAATGATGAGCCTCAAAGTGAATGACCTTAACTTTACCTTTGACCTTAAGTGTAACCTCTAACATATGCCACTTGTAATAACACTAAGTTCTAACAGTGTGAACTGAGCCATATTTGATTATTATTTGCGCTCAACCATGGTGTTCAACTAAAACTGGATGACCTAAAAACAGGGCATTTCCCTATCCCACCAGAGATGGTTGAAGTTCTAATTGGACATGTGTTATTTTTCACTCAAGTTCACAAACAAGTTCGAGTTCTTTATTGTTCTGTAATTAATTAATTTCAAAATGAAATTAAACCATTCAATATTAGCTTATGCTATTACAACAGGGAGATGTGAACGATTTTATTTCTACAGCCATCAAGTTTTTGTGGCCCCCCCCCCCTGTTCTGAATAGTGAATGAACATTTTTACTATGACTTACTGGGGGGGGGGGCAATCACCACAGAATGGCTTGCACGTGACAACCCACATAGTGGTTTTGGTTCAGTTTTGGTTTTGGCAGAATTTTAAAGTATTCATTATGAAATTCAAATATTCTTTCTTTGCCTCGTACTTTCTCTGTTGGAATTTTACAAGCTGTCTTTGGGGTGTGGGTTTACTTAACTAACATGCAAATTGATATCTTGTTTTTGTCTCAAATTCTGCCAAGTGGGGTGGGGGGGGTCAAATGCCGTTACCGCACTGGGCTATTCCTGCAAAATTCCATACCCCTCTGTGGAAGACAGTACCTTAATCTCCATTTGTGTGGCCGATCGGTAAGACTTCCATTAATCTTCCATGGAGTGGTGCGTCTGTGGAAGACATTCCCTTAATCTTCCTGGGGTTGATGCAGATCTGTGGAGACATTCCCTAATCTTCCATGGGGTTGATGCGATCGTGGAAGACCTTCCCTTAATCTTCCATGGGGTGGATGCACTGTGAAGACATTCCCTTAATCTGCCATGGGGTGGTTCAGATAGTGAAGACATTCCCTTAATATACTCTTCCATGTGGTGCAGATATGTGGAAGACATTCCCTATATCTTCCATGAGTGGTCGATCTGTGGCAATACATCCCTTTATCTTTTCCTGGGGTTGTGCAGATCGGGAGGTCATTCACTGTAACTCTTAATGGGTGGTGCAGATCTGTGGAAGATATCCTCTTAATCTTCATGAGGTTGTTTGCAGATCCTGTGGAAACCATTCCCTTAATCTTCCATGGGTGGTGCAATTCCAAATGGAATAACCCAATGTACTAAAGAGTATCTAGAGATCAAAAGTACCAAACTGCAGGGATACATACAGACTTTCAGCTGACATTATAAGTTATAAGTGCTGTATGATAACTTAAAACCCTTGCATGTGAAGTTACAAGTGTCTCAATATGTCGGAAATCTTGCCCTTTATGATTAAAAATATAATGCACAAACTTTTGGCAGAGTTTGAGATAACAAAAACAAGATCCCCACATTTGCATTTCAGTTAAGTAAACACACACACCCCCCAGGCAGCTTATAAATGCCAAGCAGAGAGAAGAAGAGAAAACAAGTGCTTCAAACAATATTGGCTTTCATCACGAATACTACTTAAAAAATATGCCAAACTGAACAACTACTATATGGTCGTCTCGCGTAAACAACCATGACGATGGCCCCCGGGCTAATCAACCATCGAAACAATACAATTGCTTTATTTGTTTTCGAGTAATAACACACTCATGAATTACCAAGGAAATCTAATCGTACAGCTCTCCCTGTAATCAGCATACATAGAATAAACAATACAACAGCAACGTAATCTTAGGTTTCGTCATGTTTGAAATATAATATGTACGCTTGTGGCAGTTCAGACATGAATAAAGGGATAATGAGCATACATGTGCATAATTTAAACAACAAAACCTGCGTTATCAAATGGATTTAAGCGTAATATTGACTTGGAAGTAACATTTTAGGGGTCTACTACCCATTCTGCGTAGTTTTAAAATACCACCTCATTTTTTTCCTGTATAATATTCAACACATTTGAGTGTTTTTTTTTCGTAGAATCTCACTGAATAACTTAATATTTGAATTGGGCTGTGTATTCAGTTTTTGACATGGATATAGGTGCGTCGTGTGGGGGTCTCACTGACTATTTCCTTTGCTATTAACTTGGCTAATTTTGTAGATAGAGCCTATCTTGTGCTGGAACCCTGCAAAAACTAAAAGTCCTTCCACGGAAGGCATATTATGTTGAATCATATTTTAGTTTTGGTGTATGAAAGTCGAATGTTATGTTTCCCGTACCCGCCTGCGTTATGATTTCTGCCCCCCCCGCGTTTTGAGATGCTGAAATCCCGAAAAGTTCTTCTTTTGTATTTAAAAAATATATCTGTGATCACATCTGTGATGGGAATTTAGTAGATTTAAAAACCAGTGGTTCTCAATTATATTAGCTGAAGGGCCCGAGAATTGCCAAACATGTTTTGAAAGTTGCCCCCTACTTGAGTCCAAATACACCTGAAATTTCTTATTTTTCCCCTTATATTTTAGAGCAAGTCGAGGGCCAAAATCAATGGTTGGTTGGCCGAATGGCCCGTGGCCTCCTATAGCCGGGAGGCGGGCTGACGTCACCTCGCGGTGGAAACAAAGGGAAGCCCCAGGGAATCCCGAATCGCGGTAAACAACTGCGCAATGCTTTCTTTAAGTTTACACTGCACATCGTATGACACTATGCGTGCAGCGCCATCGAATTAACCCGTTGTTGACATGGCGTTGCCCATCAGATTTTGTTTGTACTCCGGATGTTCCCCGTCTCCCGGCTATTGATAACCCGTTTTAAAAAAAATAAAACCAAAGAAAAGTTGCAAAATCATTTCCAAATGTAGGGTGGCAATTTTGAACACATATTGTAGGTATTGGAAGCAGCTGACAGGTTGTTGAAATGGCCTGGTACAGCAAAATAGAATAATGAAATAGTTGGCCTCATTATGATTTGCAAAAGAGCACCCATGGTGCTGTAGCTCAGCAGGTTATTAATATTGCACATGAACACCACCCTGGGTGGCGCAACATTTCTATGTGCAGATATTAATCTTGAAAAGTCCCCCACATGGAGCATAAGTAAGAACTTTCGGAGTACCCCCCGGTTTTTCATTTATAGTATTTTTTTTTCCCTTTTATTTGACAACCACCCCGGGGGTCACAACATTTTCCATTGTGGCTATATTAATCGTGGGAAAAGTTCACACATGAGCATAAGTAAGAGACGGTTAGGAGGGTACCCTGGTTTGGCATTTAAAGTATACAATATAGACTTGCTCAGAGGGAGATTGGTGAGAAATATTGCCCAGATGATCTTGAGACCAAGGGCCTACTAGTTAGGAGAAGGCCCACAGTCTCAAGACCATCAAGGAATGCTCCCTTTATTGACGGTGGCCAAAAACGAAAGAGAGAAATCGGCCCACATTACCTTTCATCACATCCCCAAATCTGTGACACCCTCTATTGCCCTTGGGTCATTGGTGTCTTCTACCAAGGTCTATGATTAAAAAATTGAGTTTGTGGCACAAGAAGGAATTTATAGAAGTTTTCAAAAGAAATGCCCCTTTAATCGGGCCCACTTGATCCTTTGACCCAATCTGTGGACACCCCACATGGCACTGATGGGTCGCGTTTTTCTGACCATCTAGTGGTTATACCATTGATTTGGGGCACAAGATGGATTCTATAGATTTTCAAGGAATGCCTCTTTAATCGGAAGGTCCACACCTGACCGTTGACCCAAATTGTCCCACGTGACCTTATGTGACCCAAATCTGTGAACACCGGGGCCATAGGACCTTTGTGCGAGCGTTTGCTCAATAACCATGTCTGAGTGATATACGACGCGGTTGATAAGTGGTGGCACAAGAAGGATTTATAGATGTTTTAAAGAATGCCCCGATTTATTGCGCCACGGTGGAACAAATTGGTGACCTCAAATCTGTGGAGGGATGGATGGATGGATGGAATGATAGTTCAACACATTGCGCGCAAATACATATCTCTTCATACTATATCTGAGCTAAAAAAGACTATCATGGCCTGTGTATTCTAGATCTCCAAGCATGGTAGAAAACAATACATCACCTGGTTCACCTGTAGCATGTCAGGTATTCTACTGGTGATTCTGTTATATTCCCTGTATGCTTGGGTTGTCCTGGAGACATGTCTGGGGTTGATTGCACAAGAGTCCATACATTGTAGACCGTGTAAGTTTACTTTTCTAACCCTAACACGTCACCGGGTTTGCCGAGATGCAATGAATATTTTTTTTTTTTTGGGTGGACGTACTAAATCAATGAAACAAATTTTGCATTCATGCATCTCGGACGTTTCCCGGCACCGGAGTCAAGTGGCGTAAAGTTGTTAACGGCCGAGAGCAATGAGAACCAAGGACCCTTCTGCGGAACGTCCGAGAAGCATGAGACCAGACACCTTCTGGGAAAAAAAAAAACGGTCCGAAATGCAATGAAATCACTCATCTCCTGTGGGGAAAAACAGTCCCGAGATGCAATGAGAATCATTCACTCCTGCAGGAAACGGTCCCGAGGTGCAGAGAGTCTTTTCGCATAAGCAAATATTTTAAGTCCAAGAAGCAAGGAGTCAATTGCCGACCGTTTTTGACGGGAATTGATTCCAATGCTTCAGGACGGTTAGTGTTTTAAAAAGTGGGGGCGGAAAGTCGTTTGCGGCCGAGAATCAATGAGAATCAGTCACCTTCTGCGGGGAATGGTCCGCGAGAATGCAACTCAATCATGGTCTGTGCGTCCTCTCCGGGGAAACGGTCCGAGAATCAATGAAATCATTCGTCTCCTGCGTGGAAACGGTCCCCGAGGTGCAATGGGTGCATGAGAGTTATTTCGAAAGAAAATAGTTGTTAAAAAATTCCGAGATTGCATGAGAATCAATTTCCGACTGGTACCAACGGATTGTTTGCCTCATTGATTCTCGGACGGTTTAGGGTTAATCCCTATTACTTATGATGCATTTAACTTAAGATGATCTACTACGATGGGTCTAAGTCTTTGTGAAATCCACCCCTGGCAAAGTTAACCTATGACCTTGTGATTTGAGATGGGGGCTTGTGGAGAAAAAAAGGCAAGAACTGGAAGATTTAAGAGGGGGAACTCCACTGGATAAAAATTTTGAGTGTCTTTAGGCGGGGTTCTCAATAGGTGGCCCGTGGGTCAAATCCGGGCCCTCCACCCCATTGATTTTTGGCCTCACCTTGCTTTATAACATAACAGGAAACTTAGGCATTTCCGGATATGGCCCTCATAGGGGAACTTTTATACCCTGTTTGGCATTACTCTGGCCCTTCATGCTATATAATTGAGACCCTGCTTTTAATGGAATAATACTTTTATTATCTTCTTAACTCATAAAGGACTCCACACAATGGGGTAACACATCACCAGAAAAACGGTATTTTTGTGTTTGTAAATTTTAAATCGAAACTGGATAGTTTGAAAATTGGTTTGAAATGAATTTTTGAATAAGTGATTTAAAATACATAACATATCCCAAAACATAAATCCTCTCACAGAAGTAGGTCAAAATCATGCTTGTTGCTTATGTTTATATTCAAAATATTTACTTTGCAGTCAGAAAAAGGGGATTTTAGGTTAAAAATTACATTGGAAGTAGGTGCTTTGTCCAAATTTACTTCTTGGAGTGTGTCTTGCATCAAAGCTTTGCCGCGATTAAACTGGTAAAATGCCACAAAATTACATATGATACTTGAAAGGTGCTTGCTCCGATCTTCTTTTGGAGACCCCTGATTTACGACTAGTATCAATTTTATAATCAATGAAAGGCCATATTTTTCTCATTATCCATACTGGAATTTCAGCTTTGAAATCCCTTTCTTTCTCAGATCAATAAAAAAAAAACTTATACCGTTTTTATTGTTACCCCATATTAGCGCAGTAGTGAAAGATTTGTTTTTCCCCCGTAATTGATGCCAGTGTGTGTACAAGTGTCATGCTCTCATATCAATTAGATAATACGATAGACACAAAAAATCAGAAGAAGCACCATTAAACTACACTTTTATGTAAATCGGGAGATTTGGAACCCACTATCGTAAAACATCGGAGGAACGGAAAGAATACATGACATAATCCTTACCTCCGGGAGGAATTCCATAATTAGGTATAAATTGTGAGGGTCTTGGAAGGAATAGTACAGTTTGACAACCAGGGATTATCCGCCTCCACTAGGATGTCTCTTTCTGCTCGCACATGGGCAACCTGCAGAAAAAACAAAATACCAAAATTTAGAACGGGAATCAACAACAAGTTTTACTTGAAGCAAAAAGATATGTTTTATGACAATTCCCCAACTAAGCAGGTTTTTTTTTTTTGTACGCTAGGTGAATTAACATTAACAAACAATTGTTTGTGAAGTTAGTATATCGGCATGTAGTGCAACAGCTCATAAAGTGCAATATCTGCATGTGATCATCCTGTGGTGCTGCAACTCCATTTATCTTTCCTGGATCATGGCTCTGACATGGTTCTCTTACAGTCGCCTGAGAACCATTTCAATAGCCACTTCCAAAAGGCTTGGTATTAATACTCTGGGCCATAATTTCTTGGACAATAACAAACGTCCAAACGGTGCATTAATCATTGCGTGTACTGCGTCTACATGCACGACGATGGTGCACAACATTTTGGGTGGGAAGCGCGCGTACGTTCTAAACTGCCCAAGGAAAAATTTTATTGACCACTATAGTAAGTTTTTGATGGAATTTCTGACAAATGGCACTGATTGCAACTTAAGACCTGTTGCACACACAACAATATTCCTCACACACTGGAGGTAACCTCAAATTCGCAAAAAGAGCGTATCATATACCTGCTTCTGAATTCTAGGAAAACAGAATCACTTAAAACAATATACTACGTTATGTAATACATGTATACTTTTAAACATAATACTTGACAAAACTGAAATATTAACAGAAACCATCTCGGTATGAAGTGAAAACGATAAGCACGGATAATAGTCCAAAAATTAAGTAAAACTGAAAATGCTATTATATTTTGAATCACGGCCCGCTTTTACCACACTACGCATACTTTTTTTTTCAATCCTTACACAGTCGCGGACTCGACTGATGTGTTTTTCGTCTGTAACTGGTTTTCTTCTTCGTCTTCTTTCTTTCTTCTTCATAAAATGCTAATATCTCAGACATTGCAACATCCCTTTTGACCAAAACTGGTCACAAGGATAAGTATACAATGCACAGAAAACTTTTGACATGACCCGATTGTGGTCAAAGGTCACGATAGTGTCACAGGGGGTCAACACAACGTTAACCATGCAAATATCTAGAATTAGCTCAAATCTCAAAACTATACTGTCATCTTGGTAGGACTTGATCCACACTACAAAAAGTCATCATGACTTCATCACGTGAACCCATGGTT
This sequence comes from Ophioderma brevispina, assembly GCA_023653785.1. Classification (NCBI taxonomy): domain Eukaryota; kingdom Metazoa; phylum Echinodermata; class Ophiuroidea; order Amphilepidida; family Ophiodermatidae; genus Ophioderma; species Ophioderma brevispina. The sequence continues at coordinate 103,027 of JAMKCH010028185.1, forward strand.
TATGGTCAAAGGTCAATAAATTCAAATTATGTTACACTTCAAATCATACTTCTACTCCTACTACAGTTTAAGCAACCTGATCGTTTAAGTCATGCATATGAATTAGCTTGAGCCCCTTTATAAAAGTTTATGGTCAAGAGGTCAATATGGGGTCATCTGTGGCCACAGCGGTCAACCATATTTACTGTGTCTAAAATTTAAAATAAGGGGGGTCAAATATAGAAAATCTGTTAGAGCCCATCTTATAGGACTTGATGAGTGGTCATAAGTCCATCATGACTTCATCACTTATCCCCTCTCCCCCGGGTGAGGAGTCATATCACCATATCTCCGTATACTTTACCATTCAGCCCTGACTTATGGCCTTTTTAGTTTATTTTATTCTTATTTTATTAACAATCTGGCTATATAGCCAGGACAGCCCAATAGTGACATAGCACTAATTAAAGGGATCCCTAAAACAACACACACAATAAAAAGGCAGCCCTAAAACCAAAGTGAAAAGGAAATGGCGATGGAAAAGCAAAAACTAAAGGGACCAGAAGACGAATGGAGAACTAAAAAACCTAAGACCCTATAGCTACAAGATTTGAGGCTACCCGCGGCTTTAAGGCTTTAGAGAGATCACTTTACAACATCCTTCGGGCAGGTAGTTCCTCAATGTGGGAGCAAAGCATAAAAAGACCTTTTTGGAAAGCAAGAGCCTGCGGAAGGGTGGATCAAGAGCGAGGCATTGAGATTGCGAAGGGTAGGTCTAGGGTGCGACTTGAAGGGATTAGGAGAAGAGCAAGGTGGTTAAGAATCACCTCGGTTTAGCAATATCCTACGATACCCACTGAATTTGGCAACCCAAGTGCGCCACACCAGGGGCCAATGATCTCGCACCATGACGATCTATTCTGATCATTTTTTGGTATGGCTCCTTCCACCGGTTTGACCAACGTGCGGGAGAGCGAACAGCGTGAGCCCCGTCCTGGGCGGCGCAGCGCCCGGACAGGGGGGGAGGTCCCGGCCTTAATGGTAAGTATATACGGAGGATTATTGTGAGCTGACTCCCCCCGGGGGAGAGGGGAATTCACCTACATCTCCTAGTAGTTCCCATTCAAGCCCGACTTATGCCACAGATTGCCACTGGTAGTCACCCCGGATATCAGAGTGCTCGGAGCCATAGGCAAGCTTGCATGGTGATATGATCTCGCCGGGAGAAGGTTGAACAAAGGCAATATATAACAGATGCACTTACCGACTTCAGTGGGTAAAGTGCTACCTGGTACTTTGGCGACTGGAAGAGGTGGAGGTTTGCTGTGATACTGAGGAATCCTGAAGACCGGATCCTAGCTGCCGTCGATACGCTGTACAGGACATCTCGGAGATAACCTTGTTGGAATGTATAAGAAAAAGCCCATCCCATGCGTCCCTTATATCTTGTATAGAAGCTCCCCCGGTAGGAGATGCCCAAGCAGGCAGCCGCCTGAGATCTTACGGTCGTGAGCTCCTATGTGCGTCCCCGCAAAGACAACCCCTGTACATCTAGGCTCTCCTTTATACTGCCACGATCCATCTGGCTAATGTCGTCTCGGCTTCTGAGTTGTGAGGAAGAGTTGGTCGTGAGCCCCCATGGGGTTTGAGTCTTGCTGAGGTAAACTTCCAAGGCTCTAACTGTACACCAGGTCCTTCATCTCTGGAACCTGAAGCTTGTCGGAGATCTGGAGGATATCGGCTGTGGGTGAAGCTGAGTGTTTGATTCTTGGCCAGGTAGCCTGATCGGGGAAGACGAGCGGCGTTCCCTGTTTAGGTGAGATGATTCTCTGCTAAGGCAAATCAAGGGTGTCCGATACTCTTCTGCCTGAGGCTGCGGCGACCATGAAGAGAGTCTGTTGGTGTGTCCGCTAAGGACCCTGGAGAAAGGCCTAAGGAGGACTGTAGAGATGCCGGAGTACTGATGGCAGGTCCCAATCTGGCACTAGAGGTCGCTCAGCCGGCCGTTGATGCAGCGTTCCCTTGATGCGATCATAAAGCGCTGGCGAGCTAGACCGGTGATGTTCCGGTGACGCCTCCACCCAATCCCAGAATTGGATGGCTGAGAGAGTTTGCCACCGAGGGTCCCCACAATGTAGTTTCCCGTTAACAGTAAGGCCCGGCCGTAATAACGCTAGTGGGGCCCCCGATGATGGGAAGACCAATATCCATTTCTAAGTCATCCCCGTGAACGGTAAGGCCGGCATAATAACGGTATGGGGCCCCCGATATCAGGTGGTGGAGCCTTTGGGCCCCGAGCAGTTGTCGGGACTGGCATTGAGGCGGCTTGCGAACAGGTTACGCGGGGGTGATCCAGCCCGTAGAAGCATTCTGCCTATTGGGATGAGGTGCTACTCCACGACGACCCCGGACTCTCCAAAGTTCCTGCCTTCCCTTCTGTCTCCTCGACAGGGCAGGCATCTCCAGGGTTGTGGTCTAACCCTGGGAAGAGGATGTCGTCCAGGTGGTCTGATGCGAGACACCGACTCCAGGATTGTCTGTAAGCAAATGATGCCGACTCCCCGGATCCTCCCTGCTTGTTAAGTAGAGATGACGCATGTTGTCGCACCGGGCTAGACGTACTCCCCTTGACCGATGGATTGTCAGCCTCGGGGCCAGATAAACAGCCCACATCTTCCAACGTGATAATGTATGCTTGATCAACTCTTGTCAGTCCCCGATAGGCGAGTGTCTCCTACGTGGGCCCCCCGATCTAATGCGTCGCCCTGGGAAGTAGTACTCGCTAAGCTCCGTCCGGCGAATATGAACCGCGATAGATAGCAGCTATACTACTTGGCAAGCGAAGTCTTGCGCGTGATTACCACCGTTGTTCATAAACTGGCTGAGAAGCCCAAGTCAATGAGGTTCCATGAGGATCCCGGCGCACGGCGTCGTAGACGCGATGCGCTCGGCGGTCAGAAACGCTATTCCGCTTGAAGATCAGTGTCGCCCTTAAAAAGTCGATCTTGCTCTTCTTCCTCGAAGGAGTGTTGAAGTTGTTCCCTGAAAGGCGTGCCAGGGAAGCCAGTCAACCAAGTAGGCTCAGGCGAATGGCTTTCTTCTCTATCTCCGCCGAGGAACTCCCTGCTAAATCTTCCTATCCTGGTGAATGTGCGGGACACTGACGATAATCCGAACGGAGGCACTGGAACTGATAGAATGAGCGGTCGATATAGGAAAACGAGCCCCTTCTTGTGTGACAGATGTATCAAAGAGTGGAAGTAAGCATCTTTTAAGTCCAAGATGGATTGCTCCCCCCCCGGCTCTGATGAGTCCCTTGAGAACTGCTGATAGGCTCTCCCCATCTTGAGAGGCGTGAGCTTGAAGACTGGCTGAGCGCTTTCGTGTGAGGATCGGGCGCCACGCGTGATTTCCTTGAGGGAGAGACAGCGCTGAGGTGAATGCTAACGCGCGGACGTACCTAAGGATCGCCGCCTTCTGAAGCGCTGTTTGGCCTCTTGGAAAGGGCTTGCCGTCTGGTTTATGTCATTGGGGATCACCATCTTCGTGTGCGCAGAACCATGACCCATGAGTTCAAGTCACCGTCCTCCAAGGGTGTATGAAGTAGCCACCCCCACCCCCACCAAGGGGGAGTTCTGAGGTCTGAAGGATATCACCTCTCTTCTGTGGGGGAGGAAAGCACAATCGTGACCCCACGGGCCCACCCCTCCCTTGTGTTGCATCCACCGCCGTCGCTTCCCTTGCGTCGGTATCCTTGCTTCCTCTCTGGGGAGATTGAACCTTGTTTGTTCTTGGAGGCTTTGGGGTTCTTCTGATTGGAGTCCGACGCCGAAAGTCTTTGGTTGCTGCACCGCTGCTTCTGCGGGAGGGGCCCCCTGGCGAGCCGGCGGCCGCCGCCTTCTCCTCTGGCGTTCGCCAGCTCCTAGGCCCTTCTTTTTAGCAACATATCCCTCCTCGTGTGGGCACTTGAACTGTCCCCTGAAGAGGTCAGGTCCTGGTAGGCGTCTCCAGGACCTGCCGTCGGTCTCAGAGGTTGAGGGCTAGGGCTCACTCACTTTCCGCAATATGCGAGTTACGCGAAAAAAAAAAAAAAAAGAAAAATAGCCTGCATCGCTGGGGGCGGGTGCGGGCGGGGCGCTGGGGGGGGTCGCGGTCGCGGGCGGGCGCGGTGTCGTTGCGTCGGTCGCGGTCGGACGGTAGCGTTTGGCTTTCTCTATCCTCTTTCTCTCTCGCTCGCTTTCTCTGCGTGTGTTTTTCCCACCTTGCAGTCCTCTAGTCCCTTTTTTCTTAGTGAACGTTGCTTGTCCCCCTGCACTCATCTGCAACTGACAGGGTCTAGACATTCGTTCATCATGTGGGCGAAGGTGAGGAGGAGGTTCATAGTCGTCATACCCTCCCGGGCCAGGGTTTCCAGCCGCCAATTCCGCATCCCCTTTCTGGTCCCATGGTGGGGGGCCCGGAGAGGACGTTCCTTCCGGTTGGTTCGTTCTTCCCGGTGAGCGTGTCGCAGATCTTCCGTGAAGGGAGATAAGAGTGTTACGTACGCCGCGCTTCTTCTGGCTTGTTACCCTGAATCTACCATCCCGGCCCAAAGTAGTTGGAACACCCGTGGTTATTTTCTAATGCAATGAAGGCCTAAATGGGCCATAGAGATCGCACTGAAAAATACTAACTTTAATTGCGAAGCTTGAAACAAACCCTAACACCAGACCCCTCCCCTTCACCACCAATCAATGTTGGGTGGTCATAAGAGCGCATGGAAAAAATGAAATGTTTCAACATTGATCAGGGGGAGAGGGGGATCAGTTTATAATAAGACATATAAAGTGTTCCAACAATTTTGGCCGAGATTGTCTGAGCTCGGGAAAAACATATACATTTCATTTCATTTAAATGGTTGTAGTTTTTACACGGAGCTATCGATTTGAATAAAATTCACCGAGATTTACCAGAAAGTTCTATTCTTTCGAAAAATGTACTTTGTTTTCAATTAAAATGCGTGACCTAAGGGAATGGTCACTTTATATTGGTATAATGCCTATGTACCAATGCAATTTCTATGCTATTATAGCATACTAACATTTCCAATATGAATACAATATTATCTAAATGGGTTAAATTCACATTTCACTGTTTTGATTTGTTGCTTAAACCAGAATACAATAAAATGAAGATGTGTTGACTTGGTTTGTAAGGGACTGGTCACTTTAAAATGTAAATATTTTTAACACGACCATAAAATATCTTCTATGTTCCTTGGATAGTAACAAGTGTAATGGGCTTAATCCGAAAGGAGTTGATATAGTATTTCTTAATTGCATACATAATGTTGTATAAACATACACGCACATACTCACACGTACACAGCACCCAAACACACACACACACACACGCACGCACACACAAACACATACACACGCACGCACGCGAATATTGATATTTACACAAACAAATACACGCTCACATGTGTGTGCGTATATATAATCATTCACTTTCAAGTTAAATAATAAATAGGAGGAATTCCTTTTATTGTTAACATGATATTATTCATGAGGAGTTGTGTATTGTGTTTATTAGCAATAAATTCTCCACATGACACTGATGTAGAAATTAGCATTGATTACGTTGATGTGGATAGGTTATCACATAAAACATGTAGTAATACAAAGGAAACATGTAGCAATATATACATAAATATGTATGTATGTGGGTGTATGTGCGTTGCATGTTATTGCCCAAAAATATGGTTTGAATGGGCCTCGAACCCTCAACTTCTCTGTTAGTACTAGCGCGCTAACCAATTACGCCATCACGACGCCTTCTTTTTTCGAGTTTCTAACAC
>JAMKCH010028186.1:0-129196 GCA_023653785.1 Ophioderma brevispina
ATTCCTTATCCGGCGATGTCCTTTCACAATTTTTGTACCAAAGAAACATTTCTCAGCTTAATCTTGATGGGGATGTTTTTGATGAAAAGCTTCACATCAGGGCCAAAATCAGTACTTTCATTTTTTTTAAGGGACACCTGATTTGTGAAATCTCTTGTTGCACCCATACCATGTCATATTTCTCTATAGCCATCGAGGCCAGTTTTTAGAAGAACTTGTTTAACTTTAGGCCTATATTATTTTATATTTTTTTAACTGAATAAAGGGTATTTTTTTCATTTATTAAACAAACGAAAAGCGCAAAACGAACTGGGTTCAATCTACGCTTATACGGCACATATTTATTTTCAGTAAGCTAGGGGGCCTTTCATATTGTCGGCCATTTTACGGGGCTATTTGAGGACATTGCCAAATCTGTTCAGGATATTTCTAATTGGAAAGATACACTTCTTACTTAGAAATAATTTGACACCGAAATTGTGATTGTACGATATTTCTAAGTGAAGTTACGTCAAAATAAAGACTGCGAGGGTTGTGCAGTATCTCTGATATGAGTGTCCATAGAATACTGTGTAAAACTCGAATGAGAATACTGTGCCACCACATAAAAACATTGTAAAATTGATCTTTTGATGCCCGTATTTGGTCAATTTATCCAATGCATCATTATCTTTTTCACTGTAAAGTGAAAATTCCACCATTAGGGGGTAAAAAAATGAAATTATAGGAAAATTTTGGTCAAATTTGCCCATTTTTGGGCCATTTTAGGCCAATTTTGAGCGAAAAAGGCATTTTTGCCCAACCGGTAGCAAAAAATGGCAGCGCTCCTAGATTCAACTAAAATTGTTTTCTGATGGCCAAAGCATTGAAGTTTTCGTCAACCCAAGTCAGACCGTTGTCATCCAAAGATTTTTTGGCTTTAATTGCATTTTTTCCCCAAAATGGCCTTTTTTTAGTGTTTTTTTTTGGTCCAAAAATCTATTTTTAGATTACGGTTATTATTAAACTAAAAAGTCACCAAAGTAACCAATATTGTATTGATTCTCTGGACATTTAACTGTAAGTCAAACCAAACCACAAACAAAAATATGCATTATTTTTGTTTTTATAACAAATTATCTGAAAACCAGCATAAAATACAGTTTTTACAGGTGAAAATGGCACAGTTTTACATAGGACATAATTATCAAGTCAAAGTTATAGCGCCCTCGCTCAGATGTGCCTGTCTCTAACAAGGTGAAGCCTTGAAGCAGGCCTTGTCTTTTGAGGCGTGGGAGTGCAATAGCACACCATCACACACCTAAAATGGTCTTAAGGTGTGCGATTTTCAGCACACCTAAATCTGGTAAAATAATACACAATTTGATACAAAATGCACACCTACAGCTCATCTGACTCGTCTTCAGAAGTGCTGTTTTTAGCACAGTAGGCATTTTTTAAAAGACGAGGCCTGCTTGAAGGTCATCATAAAGAAAATCATTAAATTGGTTAGAATGTTCTTGAATGAAGTCAAAATATTAATGCATTCCCGAAAAAATGCCATTTTAATGATGAAATGTTCACATATCTTTCCCACCATACCGTTACAATGTTAACTCGGCACGCGAAAAGAGACGGGGGAAATTGTTGGATCAGTGTGTATGAATTATTTTGAAGTGGCATAATTCTGCCACGCGGCATGCTCCTGCTCCAAGTCCGCAATAGTATAAACATACACTAAAACACTCAAAGTAAATCCACTCATTTTTCACCTCAGTAATTCAGTTTATGTCTTTAATAAATGATGAATAGTGAAATCAAATCATTTTTTAAAAAACAATATATATCGACCTACCTATATACATATTTTCACTAACGAACCTTGAAAGTTCATTCCAATAACATCAGCACGATCCGTCACGCGTCGCATGTCGGCACTAACCCTGGGTGGTCCATTCAGCGGTCCTTGATAGCACGATAATTATTGCCTGCTGAGCATCTCACGCGCCTGACCACGAGCACGAGGGGGGTCGGCCACTACTTGCACAGATGCTCCAGTGTGTGATGCTCTCATCATACACCAGTTTACTCAGTTTAAATGCTTAACGTGTTTAAAACAATAGATTTTATTGTTAAAATAGTTTACAGACCACAACTAGAGTTTAATATTTTAACGGCATCAGATGAATATTTGGCAATGTGAAGGTCAATGTAAAACTCAAAAGGAACTACTGCACTGCCTCCGCCGGGGCGCGTCGGTTGATCTTGCTGATGTAAGTACATACAATTCTCATCAGATTGTCAATGTGACACGACACGCTCCTTTTTATGAGCTGACACATGCTATACAATGCTGGACAGCCATTTTATAGTTTTATTCATTGTTATAACTATCATAAATATTGTGACTTAAAATACTTGCAAAATATGTGAAATAAATGCCTTTCTTTGCTACTTATGAAGATAGTTTGGTTTATATATTCGACTTGATCTCTCTCTCCCCGAACCCCCACGCTCTCCGCTCTAGGCCTATATTCGAAAATTTAGATAACTTATTATATTCATATCAGACTGTCATCTCATCTTCTCTTTCTCTATGACCATCTCTCCCCTCCCTCTTTCGTATCCCTCAATTTTACCCCCTCCAGCGAAGTTACGCTCCATCCGTCACCCAGTAGACCCTTGACAATTACATTTCCCCAGCTTCCCCGCTCTTTTGAGTTCTTCCTCCGTTTTGTTATAATTTTCCTTCTCTGCTTTTTGCCCGGTTGGTTTAGTTACTACTATTGCAGTTTTTCTTTATTTTTTCCCTCTCTGGACTTCCTCATCCTCTCTCTGGTCCCTCTATGCCTTTGTTCTGAGTTTCCCCCCCCCTCTCTCTCTCCGTTTTCGCTCTCTCTTTAGTGCCCATCTCTCCGCGGACTTCCCCTCTAATTCTTTTCTTTTCCTCAACATTTCCCCCTCTCTACAAATATTGTTTTTCTCCTCCCCCCCCCCCCGCTCGCCGCAGCTCTCTCAAGTTCATTGACACATAAAAAAATCATACTTTTTCATCAAGATTTGCTTTTTACGAACCGCATTGGCGACGTCTCTTATGATTTCTTGACTGCCGCCCCTGCCACCAATCCTGAACTCGCCATTGTTAATTTTGTTTTTTTTTTTTGTTATTATATTAGCCTGGTTGGTTTGACTTCAACAATCAACACAAAAAGGTGCCGCGATTTCCGCTATTCTTTACGAGATGAACAGATTGAATTTGGCTCCTGGGACTACTACTTTACACAATGATGGTTTCAACACTTAGGGAAAAAAGCTATGTTCTTTAAGTAAGAGCGCCCTCTATAAACTTCAGCTTGCGTCCTTACTATTGGCCTCTATTCATATGTTGACGCATGTTATTACTAAGTTCATGATGGAAACGTGAAATCGTGGTACCGCTATAATGGTGGATGCGACACTGACCAACAAGGTTGTTTGCTGACTCCACGCCCCTCCGAGGGCTACGATGACTAGCATGAGATTATGTGGGGTGAACCTTTTTGGTGGTGTGCGCGGGTTCTTTCATTTTTTGGATCACTAACTCGATGTGAACTAAAGGAGCTAACACATGAATAACCTATGGTAGCGCCGCCCTAGATGCCGTCCAATTTGTCAATCCAATCTAAACTTGAATAAACTCTTCCGAGTCGTCAAATAAAATACGCCATCGGCGAAACAGCAAGGGGCTGGCGGGAAATGAAGAAACTTCAATAGAGTTATTTCGCATGTAGTATAGTAAGTCCATTAATTTGTTTTGTATGAAAAAAAGTGCACCCATCAAATTCAGTTACAATTTTACATGTATTCAATGGATAGAAATCCAAGATGAGGCGTCTCTGCGCCAACCGGAATGCGTCAGTTTTTTCTGGGAAAATCACCCACCCCCAACGCTAAAAGTTGTTGATTTCGCTAGAAAAACACGGAATTGCCGAAAATCGCGAGCGGAAAGAACTTGGGTTTCTAAACGCGGATTCTCCCTGGACCCTAACTGTTGGGACTAGGTAACTCAACTCCTATCCTTCAATGGCATGTGATTACTCGCAAAGAGCAATTTTTTTTGTTTGGCTCTTATCTCGCAGCAGTGTTTTGTTTACAAAGAGGCCGCAAGGTTGGGAAGTGGACGCTCCAGTGCCTACCACTGTGACATTCTGCTGCTGTGCCGATCCCCTTGTTTTCACGTTCATTCATCACGCTCAGTTTGGACTTTGGAGCATACATTTACGTGGTTGCAAATATTGCAGAGCTACAAGCAGGGACAGTATTAAACATGCACCCAGCAACCTCTGTGCTAAGACAATGACATCACAGCTTTAGCAGTCTAGTTTAGAAGTGTAAATCATTTTGTACACTAGACGCAGTGATTTTATCAGCAACTGATTTTTAGTAATCAAGTATTACGTTAACACCTTAGAAGTTAGAAAGTGTACCCTTTAAATTTCTGTTCTGAAAAAAAAATACTTTTTCCGCATTGGCGGCGCCTAGGATATCACTATTTTGCTGTGCCAACGTACCCTATGCTAATTTTAACTCTGTGGCAGGCAACACAATATGAGTTTGCGCACTTGATTCCAACATTCAAATACAAATTTTTGATAATAAATCCCGGTCATTCAACGAAAGCAGTAGCGACTATTGATCAACGCGTAGCGAGTGTCAGTAAGTATTTCCTTGCATTTTTTGCATGCACACACAACATTTGACATATAGTTCTTATTCACGAATTGCTACTGAAGATTATTACGTCCACTCGAGCACATTTAGGAAACTCTTAAGTATTTGCTAAAAGGGAATTTTGAAAAGCACATAAGTTGGTCCACTGTGTCCCGTTCAGAAATACTGGCTTCGTAAATCAGGGGCGGATCCAGGATTTGAAAAACGTCAAAATTTACGGGTGCTGAAAGTCTAAACTTGTCAAAAGGTCCAAAATGGGCTTATTTTGAAAGATTTTGCAGAATTTACCGTGGGCGCGGCATCGGCCCCCTCACCCCCTCCCTGGGATCGCGCGCCTGTAAAGGGGTACTTGATCGGGCCACTAACCTTGTATGTGAATCTTACATACGTCACATCGCGGTGAAAATGCCTGAATTGCAGTGAAAACAAACTGGCGGCAAGATTGCGTTTTTTTCAGGTTCACTGCACAATCGTATGACACTATGCGTGTCGTGCTGCATCCGATTGCGCACAATCACAAGTAGAAGGGTACCGGTAGCTACTTAATGTCACCGGTATAGAGACGGGTGGTTCTGGTTCAATAACTTTATGGTAAAGAGAGGTCCCAAATCTGTTCCCTTTTTGGTAATGTTTTGGGGTAGTGTTTTCAAACCTCCGTCCACAGGACATCCTACCCAATCAAAAGTAAGAACCCCCTCCTCCCGACGCGATTTTTTATACTTATTTCAATAAAACATAGCTGAATTTTCCTATGGGTCTCCAATAGGAAATAAATGCACAATTTTTGTACCAAGGAAAGTAATGTGTTCAGGCTTCAATCTTCGGCTGGGGATATGTTTGTATGAAAAAAAAAGACACTCAAAATTCATTTACATTTATTTTACATGTATTCAATGGAGAAAAAATCCAAGCTGGACGAGGATCTGCGCAACCGGAAGCGTAGTTTCTGGGGAGATTACACCCCCAAAAAACGGCTCAGAAATTGTTTGGAGGTCGCTAGAAAAACACGGAATTGCCGGAAAATCGCGGCGGAAATTGGTTTTCTAACGCGGATTCTCGGACCCTAAGGTGGGACTAGGTACTCAACTCCTATCAATTCAATGGCATGCGATTACTCGCATAGGAGCAATTTTTCTTTGGCTCTTACGCCGGCAGTGCGCCATGTTGTTTACCAAAATGGACTGCACAGTGTTGGAAAGCGACGCTCCAGTGACGTACCGACTGTGACAGTCTGCGATCCCTGTTTAAGTTCATTCATCACGCTTCTGTTGGGACTTTGGAGCATACAATTTACATGGTGCAAAAATTTTGCAGAGCTACAAGCAGGGACAGTATTAAACAGGGCACCCAGAAACCTCTGTGCTTAAGACAATGAATCACAGGTTTCGCATTGCAGTTCTCGAGCTCGGAAGTGTAAATCATTCTGTACATGAGACGCAGTGTGAATTGTTCAGCAACTGATTTTTAGTAATCGAGTGTTACGTTAAGACCTTAGAATTTAGAAAGTGTACTCCGATTCAAATTTTTCTGAAAAAAAAAAAAATACATTTCATTTGGACGGCCTTAGGATATCCATATTTTGCGGTGCCAACGTACCTCTATGCTAATTTTAACTCTGGGCAGAGCAACATCAATATGATTCGACTATGTGAAAACATTTCAAATAAAATTTTGACAATGTACTCGGTCAGTAAACGAAAGCAGTAAGTTAGCGACTATTGATCAACCGTAGCGTGTTGTCAGGAAGTTATTCCTTGATTTTTGGCATGCTACACCAACACATGTGACATATAGTTACTCTTCAACAGAATTGCTGGAATGAAAGCGTAATTAACTGCGCTGAGACATTTAGGAAACTCTTAAGTATGCTAAAAGGAATTTTGAAAAGCACATAAGTGTCAATGGTTCCGCTTCAGAAATACTGGCTTCGTAAAGCAGGGGCGGATCCGGATTTGAAAAACGTCCAAAATTACCGGGGGGCTGAAAGGCTAAACTTGTTCCAAAAAAGGTCCAAAATGGGATGATTTTGAAAGATTTTGCAGACTTACCGGGGGGCGCGCGCCACCCTCCGCCCCCTTTTTTTTTCCCTGGTTCGCGCCGTAAAGGGTACTTATCGGCCCACTACTACCTTGTTAGGTGGATGGAAGCGACCTACGTCACATCGCGGTTTTTTTGTTTGTGATGAAATGAATGTTGATTTGATCTCGAAAATGCCTGAATTGCAGTGAAAACAAACTGCGGCAAAATTGGTTTTTTAGGTTGCACTGCAATCGTATGACCCTAGGCGTGCAGTGCCGCTCGAGTTGCGCACATAGCACAAGTAGAAGGGTACCGGTAGCTTAGTAATTAATGCCACAGGTATAGAGACGGGTGGATGGTTCATCATAGGTATAAGGATGGGTCCAAAATCTGTTCCATTTTTGTATATTTTGGGGGTAGTGTTTCAAACCTCCGGCCCACACTCCCTACCCAAATCCAAAAGTAAGAACCCCCCTCCTCCCGAGAGGCGACTTTTTATAAGTATGTCAATATAAAACATAGGCTGAATTTTCTATTGGCTCCACTAGGAAAATAAAAAATTGCACAATTTTGTACCAAGGCATTAATTTCAGGCTTCATCCGTTCAGATAGGGAGAGGATATTATTTTTGATAGAAAACTTTAGACCAAGTGCAAAAATCAGGGATGTTCACATTGTCAAGGGGATACCTGTTATGCTAAATCTATTGTTGCATCTTTAGCATATTATTTAAAGTTAGTAATGGCCACTAATTCCTAGTTCGCAATGCTACCCTAAATACGAGCAAAAACAGACGCATGGCAAATGACGTTTTTGTTAAATGATGCTCTATTTTAGCATGATGTATGCGAGTTACATCACAGAAGAATTCTTTTACTAGCATTTCCCGACCCGCTCCCATGCACAATAGAATTGCATACAATGGCATAAAATTTAAATTCCCGCTGCACTCCACAGCATTGCGCTCTTTCTTCGACGTGCCGATGCACGGGAAAAAAGTCCATAAATTATTTATATAATATTTATATGAGTTTTATTTTATTACTAAATCATTATCATTAATATCAATTTATTTTCTATTTGTACTATGATCTTCAACATTTTGTTATGTTCATTACATGGGTCCAACATAAAAAACAAAACATTTTATCACTATTTCCATGAATTATGCATATGATAATAATGTTACCACTCAGGCTGAATTTGAAACATCAAAGGTTCAAGCTAAAATACATCCACCCTCCTAATCTCCTTACAAGCTCAATTAAAAGAACTGTTTGAATTGTAGTGTATCATTTGTTACGGTGTCAAAAACTTTTCAAGTCCAAATACGAATGCAAGAGAAAAGAAAAAAAAGTTTTATAACTAAAGGTGAGATTGAAAGGTATTTGGTAACTTATTCATGCTTTGATCAAAATAGCAAAGTAAAATGGGTAAGTTAGTTGGACACGATTGTAAGGCTTCCGTGCTCAATGACAAGGTTTGATGCAGAAAAATATCCAGAAAGTTGTCACATTTATGCCATTTTAAAAAGGAAGGTCTATTTGAATAATGAATGAATAATACCCATTGTTAATCAGACTCAATGATTAATTTTGCGTCACCAAAACCCCAAAGTGTTTGCCAATCATATTTGCCTACATGTAATCATAGCATACATAGTACACGCTCAAGCTCAAGAATTTTTTCAAAATTTTTGCATGCGTTGTTAAAGCTTTATATTAGCCTTCACCTGAAATGACCAGCACTTTTATGGTAACCCTGAATCATTTTTAACACTAAAGCATGCTTTGATGAATGACATTTTTGTTAAATTGATCGATCTATTTTAGCACGATGTATGCGAGGTACATCACAGTAGCAGTTCCTTTTACTAGCATTTCCCGAACGCTCCCATGCCAAATAGGATTGATCACATATTATTGCGTTTTTAATTTTATTAACTTAATTCATTATCATAATATCAATTTATTTTTATTTTATAATGATCTTACAAGCTGTTTATGTTCATTACATGGTGTCCAACATAACAAACAAAACATTTTATCCCCTATCCATTGATTAATAGGTATATGATTATAAGTTAAAACTACTCAGGCGATTTTGAATAACATCCAAGTCAAGCTACATTATGTCACACTCCTAATCTCCTTACAAGTCCATCAAAGAAATGTTTGAAATTGGTAGTGTATCATTTGGTTACTTGGTGTAAAACTTTTCAAGTCCAAATAAAAATGAAGAGAAAAGAAAAAAAGGTTTAAAGGTGAGATTGAAAGTATTTGGTAACTAATTCATGCTTTGATCAAAATAGCAAAATAATAACTAGGGTAAGTTTGTTGGACACCATATAATGGTACTTGCTTATACCTTTCGTAACATTGAATTCATGCTTTGATCAAAATAGCGAAGTAAAGGGTAAGTTTAGTTGGACCACCGTGTGTCATGCGCCTTGCTTCACTGAACAAGGTTTGATGAGAAAAATATCCAGAAAGTTGTCACAATTAGGCCATTTTAATAAAGGAAGGTCTATTGAATAATGAAATGAATTACTTACCAATGTAATCAGACTCAATGAGAATGTTGCGTCACCAAACACCCCAAGTGTTTGCCAATCCTATTATCATATCATAGCATGCATAGGGGACACCTCAAGGCTCAAGATTTTTCAAAATTGATATTTGGCATGGTTGTAAAGCTTTATATTAGCCTTCACCTGAAAATGCCAGCACATCCCCCTTTTATGGGTATAACCTGAATCATTTTACACATAAAACCAGTCCAAAGTGTTTCAAGCAGATCATGGCATTAAAGAAAAAACACTGCCTTGTTTGACTGGTTGGGACCTTCATTGCAGATGATAATGATTCGGTGTATTCATGTACGTATGGTAATAGACAATTTTTGTATACCCCAAAACCCTAAATTAGACTAAAAATTACTAGATGTCTTTTGCTATTATTAAGGGCTCCTATTTTGGTGTATGGTATAATTCTTCAAAGGACCTAGACAATCATATAGAGTCTGAGAACAATTTTAATAAATTTTATATTTGTGAAAATGTACCTGTGCCACTTTAAAGGGTTCCATGGCCCATCCAATGACTAATGGAATCATACCCAAATCCATATTTACCGGGCAAGTGGTCAATATTTTTGTGGCAGAAAAAGAAAAGAACAGTTCTATTACCATGTGTGAAATCTTAGGCTAAAGATGTTGGTTGGGAAGTACAAGCCAAAAATGTGCTTCATTTTGGTTCAACCAACGTCAACATGGTATTCTACAAAATAATGTTTTTGGATCTCAAACGTAATTGTAGATTTGAAATGATCAGCACTATAGCTTACAGATGAAAGTAACCAACAAGATGAAAACATAAATAAATTAAATCGGCTCATCGGGCTTTTGTCTAATTTCACTCAGCTTTTTTGTTAGATACGCAGTTTTACTCTTTTCAGCTGGTTTTTAAGAATGATTTGAAGTACTGGTACTCTAGGTTGGGAAACATGAGTATAAAATAATCTTGCCCTAGAGGCATCCAAATTGGAAGGCTGAGCTGTCGACACTTGCGGATGCCAGTCCTTATCAGAGCCTTTAAGGTGTTTGCGTCATTTTTTGTAAACAGTTTTTTCAAGATTTTTCAGGTTTTTTTGGCAAAGGGGGATTTCAGCCCCTGCTATCTGAGAAGTCATCGGCCTCGTGTCAAATTCTTTGACACCGTCAACATAAATGACATTTAACCCTGTGTGAGTATAAAATTACACTGCCTGCCCATCAGGAATTCATCTGTACTCATACCATACAAATACTAGCATAGCATCATTGCAAGAAAGAATAGAGGAATTATGGATAAATATTATATACATGTTTACCGTATATCCTCTAATAAACGCCCCGGGGGCGGGCATTGTCAAAAGGGGGGCGTTTATTTGAGGTAATTTGTTCCATTATAAGTACATTAAAAAACAGCGGCAGCACCCTCTGCAGCGCTGCCACTTTTCAAATTACGGTCAGTACTCAGAAATCAGTATTTGAGGTCCCGTATTTGTTTTATGAGTTTCAACCTTTTTCGCAATATGACTCCCGACCGCTGTGCAAAATAATGTATGATTCGCGGGATGATTAGTTGTTACCTACTCGTCTGCCCAAGTGATGTAGTTTACTTTGTCGATCAACTCCAGCGATAATGCATTGGCAAAATCAGCTATCACACTAAGGACCGACATTACCAATCCAATTCAGCATTTGAGCTGTATATATCCCTCTTGTAAAACATTGTTTTCTTGTTGATTTCTGTCCTTTACTACCACTATTACTCTTACATATCACTTCCATAGGCCACAATGTAAATAAGCGACCAGGTGGAGTAGCACACAGAGGAAATACGCCGCCGAAACGCTGTGTGGATATTTTAATACCATTTTGATTGGCTGTACGACCTGAATTACGAATTTGTTTACAAGAGCTTCAAATCAAACAACAGCTATTACGTGTAATTACCGACCAAGGTCAAAGGCTATCGGGTCATTATTTATGTAATGGGTCATTGGGTCAAATTAGTAGTCTATTACTGCAGCTGTTATCAATTCCAAGGTTATACATATTTATTATTTGCTCTCTTAATTCCATATTTTTAGGGGAATTCGGCAATTCGTAATTCTGTATTTGCAACTCAAAACATATTTACAAAATATAGAATATCCCTACTAGATACAAGTTGGCAGCTCAGCCCATATGGCAATGTACCGGTGCTCTTCAGAAAATAGGGTATCAAAAAACATGCTTGTCCTTTCTATTATATGGCCGCGCACACAAGAAAGTCAGTGATTTTTTACCGCTATATAATAGCTGTAATGTATTCCTTGCACAAATATTGGCATAAAAGATGCAGTTTTTGCAAATCTACACTTACAAAAGGGGATCTGTGCTGAATTAGAAGTGTACTTGTTTGGTTGGGACAAATGGGGAGTTCAGGCCGACCTTCGGCAATCAAAACGTGGGGGCGTTTATTTGAGGGTTTTTATTTTTCACTGTAAAAGTAGTGGGGGCGTTTATTTGAGGGGGGGCGTTATTAGAGAATATACGGTATATGTATGCACTGGCAATTCAAACCAAAAATGGCAAAAATTCTGAAAAAAATTTACCGCTACATGAAAAAATGGAAATTAAAGAAAATAGCACATACTGTATCCAGGGACATATTGCTTTGGTTTGAACTGACTTGTGCATAATTTACTGTGGATTGATATGGTGTGTAATCTATTTTGATGTTGAATGTAGGGCAGATAGGAAGAAAACAAGGGGACAAGCCCAGCAGAAGCCAAGACAAGAAGTCACCATGGTTTTGCCAGTACCCATATGAAAGATGGATGCTTTGCTTTCTTATTTGGAAAATTAATAAAATTAAAAATATTTGAAAAAAATTGGTGTCTGATGTGAAAATTTGTCCTTAAATTCGTTTTAATTTTCTCGAGGACATGGCGTGGTTAGCGGTTAGCAAGCTTACCTCTGGAGCAAAGGGTCCTCGAATCGAATCTCAGTGGGACCACTGCGGGATTTAATTCGGGAACTTCGTTTGGGATTTGATTTGTATAAACAGATTTTGTGATTAAAAATGAATGCAACTTTCTCCATGGTTCATTGAAATGGGCAAATGAACATGAAAGCTTGTACTTCACATTCGGTGCATAGGTTTAGCTGTAGTGTGTTTGAATGTTGCATATGGCGCTGATTAAGCTGGCTGCCTCCACGTGAGTGTGTAGGTTTAGTATTATTAAGTAAAGTCTCTAGCAATTGGCCTACAGGCCACGATTTGAGATTAAAATAAACCTTGATATTATTATGATTATAGGAAGTCAGGTGAGGAAGGTATTTGACCTATATTTTTCATCTGTAAAAAACAAGATGAAAAGATCTTTCAAGTATAGGCTTATCCAATGTCAATAACAAATATACCAAAAATGTTGTAGTCAAAATTGGGTGTGGATGCAAAATGGGGCATGGGGTATATGGAAAGGTGGTGGGTTTTGGGCTTTAATTGGGTCGTTCAACTGGTATGTTTTTTAAAGTTCTATTACTCATTGAACTTGACTCTGATAACAGCGGGGGACATAAAACCATCTATGCTTCCTAGGTAACAGTTATGTGCACAAATACTGTGTGCACCGTAGGGTACAAAAATTACTGGGACTATTGATGTCATTTTGAGGAAACATCTAAAATGATTACGGTAATTTTTTTTTCAGACACTTATCATTAACAACCAATTGCATAGAGAAGATTGCCAATCTGAATGGTTTAAGTAAGTACAATTCATAAAATATTTACAAACCAAGTACAAACCAAAAGGTAAAGGAAACTAACTCTTTCCATAACCTTGTTAAAGTTTGGTTTACAAGGCCATATTATAAAATGGAATTACCTGGTTACCATACATGTGTTTTTGTCTGTTTTACAATCTTGTGTAAAGGCTCAGATGGTACAATTGTGTATGACATTGTAAAGATTAAAGGTGCAATGAGAGATTTTGGGGAATCCATATTGTGTCATATGTATAATGATTAGACACTCAAATTGTGCAATACTTCTAACTTTGTATTTAATTTGGCTACAAAAATGTCTTAAAAGTGAAAACAAAGGGTGATTTGCTTAAAACATGGCTGAAATTTGCTCCAATATGAAAATAGAAATTTAACAATTTTGTACCAAAGAAATATTTCTTAGCTTAATCCTTCAGTATATTTTGAAAAGAAGGCTTTACATTAGTGCAAAAATCAAGGATTTTGATTTGTTTAGGGACACCTTTTATTTGAAATCTCTTCATTGTACCTTTAAATTTATAACAAAAATTCCCAACACATTTTAGAAAATATGCCTTAGTGCCTATGTTGTATGAGGTTTGTGGTGAAATGCCTATTTTTTGCATGTACAGCAATGTATAATTTTGGTTTAAGGCAGGGGTGTCCAACCTGCGGCCGTGGGCCATTTCGGCCCGCAAAGAGTTTGTGTGCGGCCTGCGAGGTCCTTCCCAGAAAAAAATAAAATGCATTAATATCTCAAATAAAGAAAAATAAATTTTTAAAATCTTATTAAATATCTCACACACAGAGCAAAAGAACCATAGAGAAACAACACACAGTCCCCCACACACGACCCACCTCACTTCTCCCCCACATTCCCACAAGCACAAACATACAAGCGGTCAAGTATGCAGATAATCCCCGTATTACATCCACTCCAAGATTTGTATGGAAGGTTTGCAGTTGTCTCTAATTAACAGCCACAGACCAACGTGGGTGCAGTGGTTGGTTGGTTGGAATATGTGCTCAGTGCTCGGGGGCCACTGGCAGAGGGAAGTGGTACAGATTGTACGGTCCTTAAGACTCTCATTTAGCGCCTGCCCCTAAGACCCCGGTTTGAAGCATAATTCAGTTAGCAAGGTCCCCTTTTGCGAAAATGTTTGCCCAAGAAGCTAAATTTAACCAAATTTTAGTACCAAAAGTCTTCAAATTTTCCAATTTTTTAAGTTCCTAAGGCCTTATTTTGAGAGACAAAAGTAGTTCTCACCCCCCCCCCCCAGTTCAGAAATTGGGGTCGCACATCCCTACCTGGAATAAAAATTGTCCCCATTTTTGAGAGATTGTAACCAACTTTGGCCTAAATCTGGGCGCACTTTTGCTACGGGCTAGCACTCCTGTTCATGTTACCTTTCTCACCGTGTTTGCGCTGCATCACTGGGTGTAAATTTGTTGCCAACGCAATATTACATCTTATAATAAGCCAGACAAAAGGTACACACAAAGGGACAACAGCGCCATTTATATGATCCAAAAGACCAGCACCTATAGTGTAATATTTCGAACCATTATTGCTTGCGGCCCACATGAGTTTTGGCTTCCACCAATGCGGCCCTTGTGTCAAAAACGTTGGGCACCCCTGGTTTAAGGTAAAGTAAGCACCATTTTCTCAAAATGCTGCATCTTTCAGTTTCAATTGGCTAATCATGTCCGTCCGGGTGAATCCGAGACCCCAATGGAAATAAACTCCCTGTAGAGGCTTTCTTGGGTTATCCAGGACATTGTCCAAATAAATCAAATAAAAACTTTTGAATTCATGTTTACCAAGTGGTATGATGACCCCAATCATCACACACAGCTGTTGGGTGCAGTACTTACACTAGTTGTGCCTAGTGATTTCATGTAGATTGGACACTCATTAGATTCCCTACCTTGGCTATAGAAATAACTTAAAGCCACTATCAGTCATTTTTTCCGAACTCAAAATGCCTATTTTGTCTTTAAATTGCTAGTGCCAATTCTTCCACCGATGGCACTTGAAACTCAGCAAACCCAAGACCGTCAGCTCTGTTTTCCACCTTGCAAATCGATGTGCAAAAAGAGAACTAAACATCACCCTAGATGGAGTAAAACTGTCACATGACCCAACACCGAAGTACCTTGGCGTCACAATGGACTGCAGCCTTACTTTCAATCAACACACCAAGGCAGTCGCTGCCAAGACGCAGTCTCGTGTCAACCTCCTCAGAAGGCTCGCAGGAACTGGATGGGGTGCATCTTTTGACACCTTACATACATCAACTGTTGCCTTGGCATACTCCACCGCTGAATACGCTGCACCAGTATGGAGTCACAGCGTACATTCACACAAGATTGATGTCGTTCTGAATGATGCAATGAGACTTGTTAGTGGTTGCCTTTTGGCGACGCCTGTAGAATACCTTCCAATTCTGTCTGGCATAGCTCCTGCAAACCTTAGGAGGAACCTTCAGACGATCAAACTCACCAAGAAATGTGATGAACCTGGTAGCCTAATCCCACCACCAAACACCCTTTGTGGATCAGAGAATTCCACGGAATCACTTTGCTACCCAATCCATGACACTGCAGTCACAGTATCCCTATCGATCATCCTGGATCAATGACTGATGGTATGAGCAATGGTCATCCTCCACTTTGAACCTAAGGCGGTTTGTGGAGAGCCCATCTGGCAAGCCCAACGGCTGTGACCTTGATAGGAAAGCATGGGTCAACCTCAACAGACTCAGAACTGGCGTTGGTCGTACAAAGAACTTCCTTCACAAGATCGGAGTAGAACCTTCACCAAACTGCGACTGTGGAGAGCCACAAACCATTAGCCACATCATAGATGACTGTGAGGTCTAAAAGTCCCCAAGAGGAATTCCAGGCCTGATCAACCTGGATGATGAAACTATCAGCTGGCTAATCACGGATCTTCCACTGTGATTTTGGACTTGCACGAATCCCACCACCAAACACCCTTTGTGGATCAGAGAATTCCACGGAATCACTTTGCTACCCAATCCATGACACTGCAGTCACAGTATCCCTATCGATCATCCTGGATCAATGACAGATGGTATGAGCATTGAGCAATGGTCATCCTCCACTTTGAACCTAAGGCGGTTTGTGGAGAGCCCATCTGGCAAGCCCAAAGGCTGTGACCTTGATAGGAAAGCATGGGTCAACCTCAACAGACTCAGAACTGGCGTTGGTCGTACAAAGAACTTCCTTCACAAGATCGGAGTAGAACCTTCACCAAACTGCGACTGTGGAGAGCCACAAACCATTAGCCACATCATAGATGACTGTGAGGTCTAAAAGTCCCCAAGAGGAATTCCAGGCCTGATCAACCTGGATGATGAAACTATCAGCTGGCTAAACACGGATCTTCCACTGTGATTTTGGACTTGCACGAACGAACGAACGAGCTAGTGTAAGATCATATCAACACCTTTTATTTCTGTTCTTTGTGAAAGACTCACACTTAAGCATTTTAAAGTGGTCTTGAAGATACCATTTATGACTGTTTTGTTTACTAATAAAAGTCGATAAAAATTGGCTTTTTTTTCTTGACAAATATGGCGTGTTAAGCTTACGGCTGCTTCCGGAAAAACTATAGCCATTTCAAATACAACAGTGCAAAAAATGGACTTTGATGAAAAATAGTGGATGCAATTTTGTTTACATTTTGAAGAAATTGCTGATGTTGGCTTTAAAATGAAAAAGGGATTTTGTATTGCCTTATATTTCAATACAGAAATATAGGCTGAATTACCTATTTGCTCCTATAGGAAATTAGAAATTTCACACTTTTGTACCAAAGAAAGCAGTTCTTCTCAGCTAATTTCTTTCAGATGGGAATATTTTGATTAAGCTTACACCAGTGCAAAAATCTGAATTTTCACATTTTTAGGGGCACCTTTTATTTGAAATCTCTTGTTGGCACCTTTAAGGCAAAACTCCCAGTAGCATGCACAAGATCTTAAAACCCTTTCCCGGGACTTTGGGTCAGAGCAGCCCAGATTGAATTTCCAATTAATATTCATGAAAAGCTGCAGCGTGACCTTGAAAATCAGAGCTCATTTGGCCTAAAACGAAGTCATTTCAAAGTACGACTTGATGCTTTTCACAAAACACAAATCGCGTACAAACGCGATGTCCAGACATCCCTCCCCTGAAATTCGGCCCATGACTGAATTGACTATAGAGGGCAGTGTATATGCCAAGTAAAGTCGACATTATGTCAAAATTAGAGCTAACCTCTTGCAAAACTACAAAAAAGAAAAGAAATGCCAATTCAAACCCATAACAATCGTACAAACGCTGGTGCCAATCCACGATGTTGATCCAAGGTCCTAGTATTTGAGGAAATAGCCGAGAACTTCAATAATTTTTTTGCGAATATCGGTCAAAGTTTCTTGCGGAAAAAATCTCTGAACCATCTAAAGATTTCAAGCCTCCTCTGTCATCCTATAACAATCCTAGTAGTTTATTCCTCACCCCTACAACTGCTGAGGAAATTAGTGAGCAACATCTAAGCTGAAGAACAATTATAGCAGCGGTTCTGATGACATCATCAACAATCTACTTAAACAAATCATCCTCCCAATTCGTCAAGTCCATCGTCCCCATATATTTATCTGTCCCTTTCAAACGGTACGGTTCCATCTCGACTTAAAGTAAGCTAATGTGATCCCTATTTTCAAGGCTGGTGATAAGCACGATTTCACCAACTACAGGCCTATATCTATTCTACCAGCTATATCCAAGCTTCTTGAAAAAATTGGTTTTGCCCGATTTTTAATTCGTCGAAGCCAAGCCATAAAATATTCTGACTCCATAGCAATTCGGGTTTAGGCCTAAACGATCAACGCATATGGCAATTAATGAGCTTTATTGTTTAATAACTGACAATGGGACAAACACTACCCAGTTGGTATCTTTCTTGATTTAAGTAAGGCCTTTGATACCATAAATCACAACATTCTTTTGCACAAACTTAACAACTATGGTATCAGATCCTTGCAACAATTGGATCAAGTTCTTTCTGGTATAAAAACTCAACGCGTCCTCTTCAACAACACTTGTCCAGCTTTGCTCCCATCAACGTGTGGAAGTTCCTCAGGGCGCGATCCTAGGAACCATTACTCTTTTTATTATACATTAATGACCTTCACTCTGTTCCTAAAACTCCCACTTTTATTTTATTTGCTGATATACGAATATTCTCTTTTCACATCTGACCCATAACTTTAAAAAAAGAAAAATTACTACTAATGAATGAACTTAATAAAAATGCTAATGGTTTTAATTAAATAAATTGGTCTCTGAATAATTAAAAAAGACAAATTACATGATATTCAAAATAAGCAGAGATCAAAAACCGAACTCAAAATCGATATTAAAAATTGATCACACCTCTATCCCAGGTTGAAACCACTAAATTCCTAGGCTTTTTATTGATTATAATTACTGGCGTTCTCACACTCTACATGTTTCTAAAATCGTCTCCAAAACAATGGCATCTCCGTAAGTCCCCGCCATTGGTCCTTCCCCAATATTCCCTTAAAACTCTCTATATTTCTCTTGGTTCCTCCCTATTTGTCTTATGCTGCTAGTGGGGAGGAGAAGAAGTGTGGGTGTCTCTTTTTTTCTCCTCCCCCTCTTACTCTTTATTCTTCTTTATTTCTCCTTCAAAAGAAGGTTTAGACGGACCTGTACCAATTCTCTGTGGCTTGATCACACAGATCCTTTGTTCTCCTCCTTGTCAACTTTGAAAATACCTGATAGTTACAAGCTTCAATTGGTAACCTTCATGTATCAGTTCCATCACGGGCTTCTCCCTGAGGATCTTCTCGATGATGACTTTTTTAACATCGATTCTCATTCTCATCATTATAACACCAGATATAGGGATGTATCCTTCCTCACTGCTACGAACTCTGTCCTTGCCAGCAACACTTCTAGAACTCAAGGACCCTTGCTCTGGAATCTTCTTTCCAATGACTCTAAATCTTCTCCCTCTCTCCCTGCCTTCAAATCGAGAATGAAGAAGGACATCATCAATATCTATAACTCTGCTGTATGCTGATAACGTCACTTTTTTCTTGACTTTGGCTTTTTTTTCTTTTCCTTCATGATTTGTCCTATTATTTCCCTCCCCGGTCCGTCTTACTTCCTTTCTCTTTTAGTCTTTCCTTCCCCTCGTCCTTCCTTTGTCTTTCTTTATTTCTTTCTCTATCCTTCCCGTGCTTTTTCCTCCTCTAACCTTTTACTCCTTTATTCCCTCGTCTGCCTTTCTCTGTCCTTTCACTCCCTTCCTTCCTTCCTTCCCTCCTTCCCTCCTTCCCTCCTTCCTTCCCTCCTTCCCTCCTTCCTTCCCTCCTTCCTTCCTTCTTTCCTTCCTTCCCTCCGTCCCTCCTTCCTTGCTTCCTAGTTAGACATGTTTGTTTTGTCCTGTTTGTCTTGTCTTTTTATGTGACCTGTATCTTGTGATATTTATATTTTGCATAAGTTGTAGAACTTAAAAAGAGGCCACTGCACCTTCACGTTCTGCGTTTAGCAGTGACCTCGATCTTCACATTCACAGTTTCACTTTATTTTCTATTATGCAATGCTTGTTAAATATTTGCTGTTTGTACATTTCTTTATCATATTGAATTATACTCTGTATTGCATGTTTCTTGTCGTGTACTGCTGTGATGCTGAAGTTCAAATAAATTGATTGATTTAGCTTGATTTAGCTTTGAGCGCGCCGTGTATTACCTTAGCAGTATGCAGAGAATTTCACCGTAAGCTGTGGAATGTTCAGTGAGATTCGTACGTTAGTAGCTGTAAATAACTCGCGATTTTTCATATTTACTTCACACTTACAAAGCCGGGATGGGAATTTAATAGCAATCTACAAAGATCAAGGAACCTAGTCAACCAACATTTATCGCTATATTGGTGGAATTGAGCGCAGGAGAGGAGTGGACAGAACATCAAATTTACTCAAACCTGTATGCGTGCCTGTGGGCTGTCTGCGGCGTTGTGTACGTATTACCATAGGGAATCGCCATTTATAAGATTGTTTTGTAAACACAAAGAGTCATAATAATGTCAGCGGGAAATTCAAAAAATTGGCCAACAATGTATCATCTGTAGTTTTATCCTTCATATACGTGATTAGAGGAGATCGAGATATACACAGAAATGTTCATGTTGAAGGGCCAGGACTTCCGAGAAGGTAAAAAAATAATAAAAATAAATATGAAAAATACAGATTATCAACATGATCAATGAGAATATGCATAAAGCAGCTATCGATTTTCCCAAGGGTATTAATCATACCTCCCACTGGTCCAGGGAAGTTAAGAGTGGTGGACACACTAAATGTAGGCTTTATAATAATATGATTCTTTGTGAATGATTTTCCCCCAACTGGCTAACCCGACTGGTGGGGGGGGGAGAGCTTTGCACACACCACTGAACACTCCAAAACATCTACAACAAGGCGAACTCGTATTTACGCAATGCGTAAAATATGTCCCGCCGAATTTCGCGATCAACTGGAAGTGACAACTTAACTGCACTAATTAAAAATTTGGATAATTAAAACATAACTCGTCCAAGAACTCCATCCATAACTCACCAAAAAATAACTCTACAAAACATTATCGATGAACTCCACCCATAAGTCGCCAAAAATAACTTAAGAATAAGTAAAACTAAGAATAACTCACAAAAACTCTAAAACGTAATTCACACAAAAAATATATAGCATAATAGTCTTTCATGAAGTTTCCTAAACTGGGCATATCATGTTCACACAAAAGATGTATGGCATAAGCCTTTCCTGAGCGAAGGAATTGTGCACATCCGATGTACCGTTTCATAAGCCGCATATATATCATGCACTTTCAAAGTGTGAAAACAATGCATGCCAAAATGTACTTCATGTGGCAAAGGAATTTTGCATATCTGATGTACCGTTTCAGTGATACATTAATTATGCATATTTAATTAGCTCATTTGCATACCTAAACCGCCTATACCATGCACTTTCAAATCGCAGAATCGATGCATGCCATTATGCACTTTCAAGAAGCGAAGGTATAATAGTCTTTCATGTAGCGAAGGAATTTTGCATATCCAATGTACCGTTTCAGTGATACATTAATTATGCATATTTAATTAGCTCATTTGCATACCTAAGCCGCATATTATGCACTTTCAAAGTGCGAAACAATGCATGCCAAGATATACTTCATGTGGCAAAAGAATTTTGCATATCTAACGTACCATTTCAGTGATACATTAATTATGCATATTTAATTAGCTCATTTGCATACCTAAACCGTCTATATCACGCACTTTCAAATTGCAGAAACGGTGCATGCCATGATGCACTTCCATGATGCGAAGGAATTTTGTGTGTCCGATATAGGGTTTCAAAGATACAGCATACAGGGTTAACATTTTTATCACAGACATTCCATGTTAACATTTTTCATATTTAATTAGCTCATTTGCATACCTAAACCGTCTATATCACGCACTTTCAAATTGCAGAAACGGTGCATGCCATGATGCACTTCCATGATGTGAAGGAATTTTGTGTGTCCGATATAGGGTTTCAAAGATACAGCATACAGATTACAGGGTTAACATTTTTATCACAGACATTCCAGGTTAACATTTTCTCACAGACATACGGACACACGGACGGAGCCCATTTTATAGTCCCCTTCCGAACTTCGTTCGGCGGGGACAAAAAGGCAATGCTCTACTCAATTCTAAATGGTATCATATTGGAAAGTAGCACTGCTATGTTTGCTCGGGAATAGCATACCTATTGAAGTTGAAATTAATCATAAGGAGTTATAGGGAAAATCAAGTCATATACTTTTTTACACTACCCTCTATAATTTTTCAGGACCCTGTATATGACACCAGTTTGCACAATTAATATCCTACATTTTTAGCTATTAAAATGTTTCATGAATTGGGATATAAGGGATTAGTGCATTAAGTGCATTTGAACGAAAACAACATGCGTTTATTTTTGACCCAGGCATGTACATTGTAATGTTTTGCCCCAAATCATGGAGCATTGAACCACAGTGTACTCCCAACTACTAAATTTTCAGTTATCTTCTTATAGTGTCTCCAAAACACTGAGTCCTCAAATATGATCCGCCAGATATGGGAACAACGTCTGGGTGCTTCAATAAATTCCACAATGGTCATTGTCTGTGCATTGTGCTCCAGCAGGGGGCAGACCAAGAGATGTTCCATTGTACTGTGGTGCCGTGTTCTACAACCAAGGGAGTGTCCTGATCTGTTTCCAGGTAGCACCACTTCTGCACGGAAACCTTAGCTGGTCAATTCGGTTCTCAATCTGTTGAGGCATCCATGAGGAGTCAGGCTCCAGGTGGGAAGGGGATGCTCAACAGGTTCAATACCAGGGTAGATGTTATTGGTAGATGGCAAGTCTTTTTTTCACCAAGGCCGAATCTCTTAAAGTGACAGGAGGAGATTTTGTGTCCCCGCCGAAAGAGTTAGGGACGGAACGGGGAATATGAAATGAGCAGAGTTCCGATCTCCGTCCGTTCGTCCGTCCGGTCTGTGACAAAAATGTTAACCCTGTTGTATACCATTTTATTGGAGTCCGTTTAGGGCGACAATGATGTAACTTGGGTGGAAAGAAGTGCGGGTGTGACGAATTCCGACCTGATTAGATTGTGCCGCTTAAATAAAATATGCTAATTAAGTATTAATTTGCATTCATTTATGAGAATTTTCCTTGCCACAAGGCTGTTACAAGGTTTTCTGGAGTTCGACAGGCGGTCTAATGATGAAACTTGGTGGATGGAAGCGGAATGAAGAGGCTTGAACTGATTAGATTTTGGGTTGTTTTCGGGCATACTGAGTTGCCATGAGCTAATAATATGCAAAATCAGCGTAATTGTTATATTTTTAAACTGTACATGGATACTCAAATTCCTTGCGCTGCATAGAGCCTAGCATGGGGCACATCTTTTTTTTTGCAATTGAAAGTAGTGATATATGGCTATGGTTATGCAAATGAGCTAATTAACTATGCTTAATTGCTGTATAACTGAAACAGTACATCGGATAGGCGCAAAATTCATTCAATAAATGAGAGAAGCAGGCAGAGGGCGAGGGGGGGGGAGGTGTGGGGATGGACGGGGGGGGGGTGGGGGAGGGGGTGAGGGGGGGGGGGGGAGGGGGGGGGGTTGGCGGAGGGAGTGGGGGGTTGGGTGAGGGGGCTTGGTGGGGGAAGGGGGGGGGGGGTTGAGTGGGGGTGGGGGGGGGTGGGGGAATGAGGCGGGGTGCAAGGTGTGTGGGGAGGGGGGGGGGGAGGGAGGGGGGTGGGGAGGGCCGGGGGGGGGTGAAGGGTGTGGGGGAGGGGGTAGGGCAGTGTTGCGGGTGGTGGGAGGGGGTTGGGAGTGTAGTGATGTTGCGGAGATGATGAGGGCTTGTTGCGGGGGGTTGGGGGGGAAGGTGAGGTTGCGGGGGTGTGGGGATAAGGGGAGGCGGTTGTTTTATAGGGTATTGAGGGTGGTAGTAGGGTTGGGGGGTTATATTGAGGGGTGTTTAAGGAGGGGTGGGGTGGTGTTGTGGGGGGGTGTTGGGGAGGAGGGTGGGAGTTGTGGGGTGGTGGGGAGGGTGTGGGGTTTTGTGGGGTGTTGGGGAGGGTGGTGCGAGTGTTGCGGGGTATTGGTAGGGAGGAGGGGGTGGGGTAGGGTGTTTGAGTGGTTGCATTATTACATGTTAGTGATCGCAACATTCTCCGGGGACATATTTTAGAGCGCGTAAATACGAGTTCGCCTGTTTTAGGATATTAATTTCTCTCAAATTTCACTGGATCGGTTGTAGACCACCAACTGAGAACGTTTGGAAGGTTTATTGGACAAACAGGTGCAAAAGAAAACCGCAAACTTTGTTTTGAACTGCCTGCTATCGTAATCGTTCCCCATAGAAAACCATGCTTTGACTTTCTGTCTTGCACGACAGAAACTACTAAATCATCATCTTATTACATAAAGACGGCGTTTTCGGCTTATTCACTTCAGGTGTGATCTAATACATTGGTAAGCATTCCAAATATGTAAAAAAAACCTAGGTTCGACAAAAATTGGGGGCACTTTTTTCTGGAAATCTCCTCATGTCTCTTTAAAGCAGCACTGGCACATTTCACAAAATATGAAATTTGCTCTCAAATGATAGTCTAGGCCATTGGAAGAACAAAGATATATTTTACACATAAAAATAACATACCCCAAAACAGATAGGGACATTGATATGAGGTTAAAGATATCCAGGTAATTTGTAGGCTAACTTTTAAGTTTCCATAACTTTAATCAACAAATGTGTATACTACATGAATATTTTGACTCGTACTCACTGATATTAAAACCACAAAGGTTATAGACTGGTCAAACAGTGTGCATAGCGTGGGAAACATGCATACGGCGTGCGTGTTCTTGTGTTAAACGCCGTTTTCGTCGTCTGCTGAATTTCGCGTCGCCGGCGACGCTAAATCGTTCTGTTTACCCATAAGGAAGCTGATTTGGTCTTAATCATTTCGGGTGAGGGCTTTTGTATATAAAAGCTTTACAACCATGCAAAAATATCGATTTTGAAAAATCTTGAGGGCGCACTATTTTTCAAATGTGCCAGTGTCTCTTTAAGCTCCTTAGAGACTGTTTCAAGAGATTGGACTTTGCTTAAGAAACTCTCTGGATTTGAGGCAGTTGTCAACAGGTATCTGTCCAGACATAGGGTGCTTCACATTAGATGCTTGGCAGCTACACTTTTGCATGCTCGCTACACTATTACAGATGTCTGGTGGAGCAATTCCTGCTAGGATGTAAGTTTTCTGTTGGTGTTGGACGGAGGCATTCTGTGATAAGCTGGCAGGAGCCATTTAACGCTGGATCAAGCTCTTGGCATGGGTTGATCTTTCCCATACAGGGCAAGCATACTCTGTACATGAGTAGCACAGAGCAAGTGCCGTCGATCTTAGGGTATGTGGGCGAGCACCCCATCTTGTGCCAGTGAGTTTGTTCAAGAGGTAATCATAACTATATGGCGGGGGACAGGATGCCCCTGGGGCACCACTTCTGAGGGGTTTTTAATTAATTAATAAGCAACAGATTATTCACTCGGAGAGACTTATTTTAAGCGACACTGGCACATTTTCAGAAAATATGAAATTTCTTCAATTTGCTCGCAAATAGTAAATAGAGATGTATTTTACACATAAAAATAACATACACAAAACAGAAAGAGACATTAATAAGAGGCTACAGGTGAATTCGGCCACCCTCGTTCACGGGGGACAATCATAAATGATAGACTACTCTCTGTCAAAGTACCTTTAACAAGATACATGTAAGCGTACCTTTAAGCATGGTGTATGTAAATATGATCATGCGATATACTGCTAAGCCCCGCCCCTTCTGGAATTCGCGCGCATGCGTCTTGTAAAAGGTACATTTATTAAAATAAATAGTATAATTAAGCAGGGTGAAATCCTGGGGATGTGTGGTTGTGTTTAAAGCACATGGTTTGAATGTGGTTGCTTCTGCAGAAATAACACAATTTCTTTTCAATCTTTTCTATAGAAAACCTGAAGATTTTGTCACTAGGAAGGAATAACATCAAGAATCTCAATGGTCTGGTAAGTGACTGGTTGACATATAAAATAAAACTAATTGTAAGCACAGTTAATAGGAGGTATTGCGTATAAAATATTCAGTGTAGTCCACAACCTCATCTCCCCTAGCTGTTACCTTGTTACTTTGAGAATTGATACATGAGTGATGAGTCTACAAATAAACCTTTGTATAGTACAACTCAGTAGTTGCATTGTGAACCTAATTAGCATGTATTCATACCCTTTTCAGGGCAGCAGCATAACAATATCGCACTCAACTGAATGTGGAGGGTCTCACATCTGCCATGGATGTATCCAGGATCTAGCACCCCTGGGTACAAGATAGTTGATATGATCCCAGCCCATGCTGCAGGGGGTCCACAGGGCTACTTAAAGGCACTATCAGTGATCCACCAGAAAGTGGGGGAAATATTTTTTGCAGGAATAGCTTAAAAGTGAAGGAATATTGTAGAATTGCTATAAGTTATCGTTTCTAACTAAAAATTAACAGAAAAGGAGGAAAACAGCAGTATTCAAAGATTTGAATCTCCATTCAATTACGTGTTGTAGTAAAGTGTCCTTACAGACAGCAATAACTAAAATATCTTATTTTGTCCATATTAGGTGGATTTTGGTTCTATAATTTGCAGGATATGTTATGATACCTACTACTCATTACAAAAGTTCAAAAATCTGATTTTTCAATGGTCTGATTTAGCAAATCACTGATTGTGCCTTTAAGTTGCTAGAGCCCCTGGTTGTGGTCCAGGGGACACAGGCCCTGGAAACTATGCATTTTTTAGGTAAATATCACATTATTTGACCCATTCTGGGGCAATCTAAGCCTATATTACAGCTACAAATTTCTTTATTGTCCCCCGCGGAATGTTTGAAACGTCCGTGTGTATTTATGGTCGTTTGTTCCTCCATTCTCTAAGTTTAACCCTGAAACATTTGGCCATATCTTTTTTTCTAGGTGAGCTAGAGTAGCCAAACTTGGGTATATTATAAGGGTGTCCATGCAATTCATTCCCCAGGGTCCTTCCCTGGGCCTGACAGAGGGTGGGGAAATATCAAAAAGGCAACAGTTCACAAAAAAACATTTGGGCCATCCTGGTGGGATGCTTACCTTGATCCTTGACTGTTTGACCATTTTTTGGAGTTATTTTTGGTGAGTTATGGATGGAGTTTTTCGATGAGTTTTTGCATTCGTCCATATGTCCATGAATCGATGTACTGTTTGTGTGTTAATATACAGATTTCAAGCTAACCACTGCCAAGATACTTAATGGATTTTATGATTTTTTTACTGTTCAGATTAGCATCACTGCCTTAACCCTTTAATTAGGTCAAATTTTTAAAATAGGCTGTTAGGTAAAGGTTTTGGGGAGGTCAAAGTCTAATTGCAACAGATCTAGGGTAATAGACAGAGGGTGTTTTGAGTCATCCCACAATGCACCAGTTTTTGGGAAATTCCACCTCAATAGGGTCATGTGATCCCACAAATCCTAATTCTAACACATAAAACCCTGACTTTATCGCTCAGTTATCCAAAAAGCGTTAGTAACTTAGGAAATTGTTTGCTTGATTATGAAATATCTGTGGTTTTAAACTTTTGGCACACTTTTTTTTGCCTAAGTACTGACATGTGTTTAGTACAGTATGGTAATAGCACATTGGCTATGCATCATGGGATTGATTCAAAACACCCTCTGGGTTAATAGAATGCACAATGGAAACTGTATGTCATGCTTCAAAGAGATCAGAGTTTACATACGGGGGGGGGGGGGGGGCATGTTCTCCCACATCTTGTAGGGTTGGGGACATAATATTAAATGCTCCCCCATGATTTCACAGTGGCGGATCCAGAATCGAAAAGCAGGGCCAAATTAGAGTTAAAAATTGCGTTAGCACAACACGTTGAACGTTCACATTAAAGACACTATAGTGATTGCTAAATCAGCAAATCGATAATCATCTCAAAATCATATTTTTGATGTATGTAACAGTACAGGTATCCTAACATACCCTGCAAGTGATAAGACCAGAAGCAACCTATAGGACAGAATCGGAGATTTTAGTCATTACTGTCGTTCGGTAAAATAAGATGGGATGTGGTAATGTTGACATTTAGATGCGGGAAGAGAGGGTGGGGAGGGTGGATAGGGGAGGGAGGAGAGGGATGGGAGGGGAAGGGAGGAGACGGGTGGTGTGTAGGAAGGGTCAGTGGGAACACTTACTACAACACGTAATTTGAATGGAGAATCGTATCTTGGAACACTGCCGTTTTCTTCCTTTTCTGGCAATTCTTCACTTGGGAAAAGTAACTTATGAGAATTCTACAGACTTATTATCCTTCACTTTGAAGCTATTCCTGCAAATTTCAATATTTTTCAAATCACGGCTATTGCTTTAATCAAACTCTTTACACATTTTGTAGCTAGGCTTTCGTATAGTGTTCCACTTGATACAACAAAATCCTATGCAAAAGAGTTCTGTCATGAATCAGTCTTTTGCCTATACCTCGCAATATTTACCTCATTCCTTGCGCCCCTGCTTTTCTGATCTGGATCCGCACTGGATTTGTACTGAGGCCTACTGTCTGACCCACCCACCACATACATGATTTCTTTTGAAAGGTAAAAAATGTGCAAATCACAAACGGGTGTTGAGGTATAGACATTTCCCGAGCGGTAGAAAAAACATGATAATTCAAGAGAAATATTCACCAAAGGTAGCGATACATAGTACTCATTTCACATTATTAATTGTTTCTGACCGTTTAATCTGCATTTCAACAGTTGTGTCAATTATTCAGCAAGTTCAATTTCCATTTGTAATTAAATCGATATGATCCTTCCAGGGACCCATTGCCCATGATTCCCCAAATCAAACTTAAGTTTTAAAATCTCATGCAAGATTGCAAGCTTAATTCAAGTTCAAAGCAGGCATGTTCATGACTGATCAATTTTGTTTTTAACTAATTTCACTGGGTTTTCATTACTCTGACAGAATGATACTGCCAAGAGTGACGCCAGTATACCATATTGCCATACGCAATCAGACGGGACGATGCAGAGTTCCCTAAATCTAGATCTATAATAAGAGGGATTTTATGTATTCTGAATAATTGCCATACATATCATAACAAAGGGTATTTCCAGACCATTTTCAATGGGGTGGCGATATTTCACTATTCATAAATATCAATTAAGAATTTTGGTCCATATATAAGCCCCCCCCCCCCCACAATTTAGTAGCGATTGACACCCCTGCAAAGAGCTAAATTGGAATATTAAAGGCACTATCATTGTTTTGCTAAATCAATAAATCGAAAAAATCATCAAAAATCAGATTTTTATGTCTGTAACAAGTACGGGTACCCTAACATACCCTGCAAGTGATAAGACCAGAAGCAACCGATAATGACAGAATCGGAGATTTTATTCATTAGTGTCCGTTCTGCACACTTACTACACAGTAATTTGAATGGGAGATCGTATCTTGAACAACTGCCGTTTTCTATACTGTCCTCCTTTCTGTCAATTCACAGCTGGAAAAGGATAACTTATGAGAATTCTATCTACAGACTTATCCATTCACTTTGAAGCTATTCCTGCAAATTTCAATATTTTTCCAATCACACTGATAGTGTCTTTAACTCTTTACACATGTATGTAGCTAGGAATTTCGTATAATAGTGGTCCACTTGATACAACCATAATCCTACTGCATAGAGTTCCGCATGAGAAGTCGTTTGCCCGATACCCACTGGGGACTCGGAATATTTAACTATTCGCTCCTGCGCCCCCCCCCTGCTTTTTAGGATTCTGGATCCGCCACTGGATTTGTACTGAGGCCTACTGTCTGACCCACCCACCACATACATGATTTCTTTTGAAAAGGTAAAAAATGTGCAAATCACAAACGGGTGTTGAGGTATAGACATTTCCCGAGCGGTAGAAAAAACATGATAATTCAAGAGAAATATTCAAAAGGTAGCGATTACAGATTAGCCATTCACAATGTATTTATGGTTCTGACCGTTTAATCTGCATTTCAACAGTTGTGTCAATTATTCAGCAAGTTCAATTTCCATTTGTAATTAAATCGATATGATCCTTCCAGGGACCCATTGCCCATGATTCCCCAAATCAAACTTAAGTTTTAAAATCTCATGCAAGATTGCAAGCTTAATTCAAGTTCAAAGCAGGCATGTTCATGACTGATCAATTTTGTTTAACTAAATTCACTGGTTTTCATTCCTTTTACTCTGGCAGAGATGGATACTGCCAAGAGATGACGGCATTATACCATATTGCCATACGCAATCAGACGGGGTCGGATGCATATTTCCCTAAATCTAGATCTATAATAAGAGGGATTTTATGTATTCTGAAGAATTGACATAAC
Source organism: Ophioderma brevispina (assembly GCA_023653785.1). Taxonomy (NCBI): domain Eukaryota; kingdom Metazoa; phylum Echinodermata; class Ophiuroidea; order Amphilepidida; family Ophiodermatidae; genus Ophioderma; species Ophioderma brevispina. Next base: position 30,106 of record JAMKCH010028186.1, read on the forward strand.
ATATCATAACAAGGGGTATTTCCAGACCATTTTCAATGGGGTGGCGAGATACAATTTCACTAATTCATAATACAATTAAGAAATTTTGGTCCATATATAATGCCCCCCCCCCACAATTTAGTAGCGATTGACACCCCTGCAAAGAGCTAAATTTGGAATATTAAAGGCACTATCAGTGATTTGCTAAATCATAAAATCGAAAAAAATCATCAAAAATCAGATTTTACATGTCTGTAACAAGTACGGGTACCCTAACATACCCTGCAAATGATAAGACCAGAAGCAACCTAATAAGTACAAAATCGGACATTTTAGTCATTATTGAATGAAGAGTCATATCTTTGAAGACCGCCGTTTTCTTCCTTTTCTGGCAATTCTTCACTTGGGAAAAGTAACTTATGAGAATTATACAGACTTATCCTTCAATTTTATGCATTTCCTGTAAATTTCAAATATTTTGACTCTTCGGGTAAATCACTGATAGTGTCTTTAATACAAAGGTAATAATAATAATAATCAAGGTTTATTTTAATCTCAAATCGTGGCCTTTAGGCCAAATTGCTAGAGATTTTACAACTTATTAATTACTAGACAGAAACAATGCAACTTGGAGGCAGCAGCTTAAACAGCGCCATATTGCAACATTCAAACACACCACACAAACCACACCGGATGGGTAGTGCAAGCTTTCATGGTTCATTTGCCCATTTCAAATGAACCATGGAGAAAGTGGCATTCGGGTTTTAATTAATCACTACTGTTATACCAATCAAATCCCAAATGGAGTTCCCGAATTAAATCTAGCAAGTGGTCCCACTGAGATTCGATCCGAGGACCCTTTGCTCCAGAAGCAAGCTTGCTAACCACTAGACCACGCCACTTCCACAAGTAGAAGGTAGCTACTTCATTCATCATTAGGGTATGGCTCTATTTGGTGTTCTGGTAATCTCTCTTAATTGAAATTAGTTACCTTCCAATTAACAAGATTTTGAGTTGTCTTGCAAACAATGTGATTTCTTAACAGGAAGCAGTAGCTGACACATTAGAGCAACTGTGGATTTCATATAACTTTATAGAGAAACTCAAGGGTATTCAAGTGCTCAAGAAACTAAAGGTTAGTAATATGTATCACAGTACTAGTATAAAGGAGGAACTTTTACAAAAATGTCTTTGTCACCAAAAATCTGTGTTAATTCAAGTCCAACTGCAATACATTTATACTCTTTGTCAGAATTGTTCAGAAGCTTTCAGAGTTATTTACTGTGCGCCGAGCATAATTAGGCTACCCTTAGGCTCCGCCCCTTTCACACAGATATTACGGCGTGTGCGCATTGCCCACCTCTGAACAATTCTGACAGTAACTATACAGGGCCGTACGCAGGATTTATTTTATCAACCAACACGTTGAACTGGTTCACATTAAAGACACTATCAGTGATTTGCTAAATCAGCAAATCGAAAAAATCATCAAAAATCAGATTTTTGCATGTATGTAACAAGTACAGGTATCCTAACATACCCTGCAAGTGATAAGACCAGAAGCAACCTAATAAAATGGTCCTTTTTTTGGACTTTTTGAACATCTCATCACCAAAAAGTGGACTTTCTTATAAAAATTATCTTAATTTTATACCTTTTTATCAAAGTATTCAGCAAAAGGTGGACCTTTTTCCTTTTTTGTGGAATTTGGGGAGGTGCGAGCGATTGCACCCCCCCTGCAATTGTAGTATGTATTGAAATCCTTAGCCCAATAAGATAATGTGTAAGCTAAACAGAAAGTGATGTTGGGAACTACCTTTTTGAAATCAAATATAATATTTAAAAAAATGAGAGAAAAAGACGCCAGTGCAAGTTAAAAAGCTTTCAGTGATACTAAAATTTGTGTTCAATGGGGTGAGCTGTGAGGACAAGCTGAAGAGCTCATGGTGCCCTGTAATCTTTCACAACTTTTTCAACAAAATTATTTTGTCTCAAGCAGCTAATAGCAAATGATCCATTCTTTATAATCATAAGTATCAGGTGCTTAACAACAAATTTCCGAGAGGGTTAAAGCGTGTTGCAAAAAGGTGTATTTCAGAAGGATGTTTTCAGAACGTCCCATCATACAATACATGCTTTATGGTTAACCCAGTGTAGAGGTCAAGTAACATTTACATGCACAGCACATAGATTATAACAGTAAATATGAATTTGAGGGATAATTGAGTTGTTTTTAAGGTCCAAACATCATTTGAAAAGGAAAATAAGTTGATGCCTTTTATGTATATCAAGTCTAGTATCCCCTGAGGTCTTTCATAGCTTTTAATTGTACATTTACTACTAGCACACATTCTTTTCTATAATATTCAGTGGGCTATGACAGTGCAAATGACACCTGCACCCTGGTATAAATAATTAACTAGTTTTGCATGTGATTGTGGGCTTTCTGAAAATATCTGATCTGAGCATTGAAATAACATCTCTAATACAATATAGTGTATTTTGATTTAAGAATCCAATTTTCATGGTTCAGACTTATGAAAGGTTACAGTATGGTATAGTTAGAGAATAAAGGTATGATTTTGGGAACCGGTACTCTCTTTACGACGAATTGAAACCAAGGCGATACCATTATTTTAAGTGGAAGAACGAGGCCAGAGGCCGAGTTCTTCCACTCAAAAATAATGGTGTCGCCTGTTATACCTTTATTCTCATTCTTAAACAGCTTTATAATTTAAAGGGGGATGGCCCGATTTAAGGATATGAAGTTTCCATCTTAATAGATTGGCCTTTACTCCAAAACCCCACCTGTAAAGTTTCGCGCCGATATTTCAATCCGTTTTGATGCGAGAGCTAAAAACGTGATTTTGTAAGCCCCATAGAGTACTGTGTAAAATTAATATTGGTCGACCAAAATGGGGCACATTTTCGCTCATAACTTCCAAACCAAACATCATTTGGATCTAAGATTTCACAGGATAAATGAGAAAAATAGTAGCTTTCTTCTGATACCAAAATGTTGACCACTTCCGGTAAAATCTGGGGCTTCTGGGGACGAGGCTATTAGAGATCGGGCCATGGACCTTTAAGGTCATCTTTAACCCAATTCTGTGATACTTTACGGCTTAAATACAACAAGAAAGGACTGCCACCACCCAGTGACAACAACCCGTTGAACGCAACAAGACGCAATGTTGGCAGATGCGAGCAAGCGTAGCTAAACGCAGTGCGTACTACCTGGGTTCAGTTGTCGAATTGAGCCCAGGCATCAGTCAATGAAATTGCTTACATTTTCACAGCTGTTTAAGAATTGAGTATTAAACCAACTAATCTAATGTTATTGATTTTTATGGTGAAAAAAGACCCTTTTGGGTATCAATGGGTAGAGTAATCATTATGGGACACCCTGTACCTAATGCCAATCAAATGATGTTGCCATAGTTATGTCAATTAATTCCTAGCTGATTTGGGCTCCTAGCTCACAAATATCAGTGAGGAGCCAAGGATAATAAGACTAATCATAGTTGGTACTGAGTTTGGCTGCGATCTCTTAATTACTCATGCCTTTATGGGTGCAAGCAATGACATAATCAAAAGAACCACTAACAAGCCCATCAATAACTGTGAACCATGATAGTCTCTATTTTTAGATATGTCCAACCCTTATGCATTAATTATTTTTAGGCCAAAAAAAGTTTGTTTCCGGCAGGCCGCACACATTTATACTGCATTTCATTATATTTGGTTTTCTGAGAAAAATTGCATTTTTTAGACAAAAATGCCTCAAAGATAGAAACTTTCATTAAAAAAATTGTAAGTGATCCGAAATTGATATTTTTGTTAAAAACTAGTGATTCGACAATCAATTTGATTTGCAACTGTTTTGACTTGTCATTTGGCCGAATTAAGCCATTTCTGTTGAAAATACTTTAATTAACCCAGACTTTGGGCTACTTCTAGCCCAGATTCACTTCAGCTGTTCCATTTTTTAGCGCAGTGAAGTTGAACTATTGCTGAAAGCTATAGCGAGACATAGCAATTCTGACCGCAACCTGCTCTAGATTTGTAGCCATAATGTCTCACCTCGAGGCCGTTTTTCAATGAAACTGCCACCCCGATATCAGCTGATCTGCCCATACAAGTTTGCCGACGGGAGGTCAGTAATTGCCAATCTTAATTGCTAAAGTCCCTTGTGTGTGAGGCCCATGAAATTGCCTAGTTAGGGTTTAAAATAAAATTAAAAAGCACATTTTGCATTTAGTTATTTGGACTACATGTACCTGCCGGAAACAAACCTGATTTTTTTTGCCATATCATAACCGTGTTTTAATATGACATGCAACTTATGATACCACTTGTGTTTTTAAGGTACTCTACATGTCCAACAACAGTGTGAAAGATTGGGGAGAGTTTGACAAGCTCACAGGTCTGCCTTGCTTAGTAGAGTTACTGTTTGTTGGTAAGTACAACCTGCTATTAAACCTCTTAAGACAACAAGGATACTACGATAGGATCTCATTTCTCTTGTACTCAGGTATAAGATATCAGAATCAAGTACTTCAACTAGGCTGTTGGTTATGAAGTAACACCCAACAGGGCCATTCTCCGATAAAGTGTTCAGAAACGATTTTTCGTGTCGCTCACAATCATACACAGTTTAAAGCCTGTTTTGCTCGTTAAAAATGAATGCTTTATTACTATAAATTATACTTAGGAGTTATGCTTTCAAAATGATCTGGACTAGAAGTTGTAACCGGGCAAGAAAGTATCAAGCAATAAGGCTAAAGATGCATAATTCTTGTTTTTCAGCATGTCGCCAGCCCAAATCCATTCTTTAAAATGTGTCCCTGCTCGCTACACAAGAGCGCATATCACAGGAAACATGACATATTTATCGGCCTCTATTATGCCCTGATTACAAAGTTCAAAACACGATAATATTGGATTATTAAAGTTTCGTAAGAGTTCTCTGAGAGCATGTCGCCAATATTGCAAACAGATACGTTACCATAATTCAAATTGATACAAAATTGCCAAAAATAGCGGCAGAAGAATGTTGCAATATGCGATAAATCAAGCACATGTCAATGTTATATTATACGTGTTTTGCATAAAAATCTGGTTTTGAAGTAACAATTTCCAGGCCTGGTAATGAAATAAATCCCTCATGTTACGTTCATACAGCGACAGATACGTTACCTACCTCCTGCAGCGCTCTTGCTAAACACCGTGACACATGAAGTCGAATACCACACCATGCTTTAGTATGATGGTAATAACTGATAAGATATAGAGATTAAGTCGGTAAAGCGTGTACTTTTATAAAGAGCGGCACGATTAAGAAAAAGGCCGACCAGATACGTTACCCTAGTGTTAATGTTAGGCAATATACTAAAAATCGGATATTTCTTAAAGATCACCCATGTATTGTTCCGTATTCTGAAAATATTAAAGTTTACGATTTTTAATGATTTCCAGGAATTCATCGTTGATATTTGGTCATTTTGGAGACCAAACCTGAAAACTTTAACGGAGAAGGCCCCCCCACATCATTCAGCAGTCCTTAAATTCCCTAGGGTGAAAGAGTTTTTAATCACCAAAATACTGAAATGGGAAAGCAGGAAGAAACAGAGAAAACCTGCGAGCTAGAGCAGGCATGGATCAAGAAACCAAATGCACATAGAGCCAAGCTGTGCCACCAACCAGTGACAAAAATCAACCAACCCGTTGAATGCAACAAACATACAGGAGGTGCATCGTTGGCAGGCACGCGATTGTAGCAAAACGCGGTATGACACAAGCCCTTCAAGCTGTGTACGGATTTGAACCTATGACCTCGGTGGTGCAAGATGAGACAACTGTTGGTTCATAGACTGAGCAACATGTCAGGGGTGTGTTCGGAAGAGGGCACAAAAATATATGTTAAAAGCTATATTTTAGGATGGTCTGAGCTTATGGCAAGTCAAACACATTTGTATTGTCCAGGCCATAATGATTTAAGAGTTTGCACTGGCCATTTCCTGATCAACTGGGAGTGATGTAAAGTGGCATGCACAAAAGACCTCAGCAAAAATACAAACTCATTGTGGCCCACATCACTCCATGAGTCTCAAACATCATGCAGAGGTTCGGGTTAGCACAGCGGGTCTTCCTCGCTTCGCACCAATGTGGTCGCGGGTTCGATCCTCGGTCAGGCCTGTGATTTTTTTCATGTGTGTTTGGTTTCAGTCCATCCTTGGCCTAGTCGTTTTTTTTCAGGATTACTCCGGTTTCCTCTGCTTCTAAAACTGGGCTTTCTTTCCCTAATACTGTTCTATGATAATAAAGGAATTGAAATATTTTTGTATGCATTAAAGCCAGCTCCCCATAGGTCAAGGGGTAATAAGTTTCCTACACTTAGAATCACCACAAGCTCAGGTACAGACATGGGCGAGGAGGCTTGAACCAATGAAAGATATGCATAAGAATACATAGAAGCATTGAGCCTGATGTGATGGACTGCCACTAACTGGTCTGTTCAATAACATCATCTCTTTTTTATGTATTAATTAATGTCAACTATTAAGCCCATAGAATATACAGTATGAGGCGTTATGTGATGGTGCTGTGCTATCTGGTCACTTATCACATATTGGTGGGTGTATGTGCTTGATTGTTACACTGAGTGATTGTGGCAAAATTGGAAATATGCATACTTATTATGTTATAACTGTGATTATTGCGTAAACCTGGCATTTTGAGTAAAGCTGAGGAAATCAGTAATTACAAGATGGAACAATATAAAGGGATATATACAATATAATACTTCATTTTAGGTGAACCCTAGGGGACTCATATACATTACAACTTATTATATAATATTGGAATGGCTGAGGTTGATAACAGAAAATATCGCCCTGAGCCTAGATCAATCTCGGGTGAGTCAAAGGCGAGCCTGATATTCTGGCGGGGCGAGATTTTCTGTTATCAACCGAAAAAAAAAGCCAACCAATATTATTGTACTATGCAACAAAGAAGCTGACTTGACGGAAAAATAGTTATAAAATGGTTCAAACACAAAAATAAGAGTATGTGCTTGATGATTGCCTAATATTATTTGTATATTGTGAGTGTTGTGCGTGTATGCACTACTCGCATGCCAGTATTGCACCAACGGAAGCTTCACCATGATAATAATTAATGATACAGTCTGTTAGTGAATAAAAAAACTGGTACTCATGTATATAATGTGTATGTTGTGGTAGGTAATCCCCTTGAAGAGAACCATACAGCAGAAGGAGATTGGAGGGATAGGGCCACAAAAGTGCTTCCTAATCTTAAAAAACTAGATGGTAAGTTGGACTTTTTAAAATATAGGTTTTCCGGTTAGTTTTAAATATTTTCATTGTGTTTCATATAAAAGGGCATCATTACTCGAAATGAATAAAGAACAAATAATTAAGAGTACATTTTTATAAATGTACCATGTTAACTTCAGCATCATAGGGTTCCAAATGAAGAAGAAAATCATAATTTACTATTGTAAATGTCTGTATTGACTTTGTTAGTAGGACTTATCTATATTGGTTTCTAACAGCTTATATTATGTTGAATTTCGTGCCAATCATCAGCCACCGAAATAATGCTTGCCACCGGGCTCAAATTATTTGTGTATAGTCTTTCCCGGAGGTTTGCAGTAAACACGATAATTATTGTTTACAGAGATTGTGATGGAGGTTATTAAATATTTTTAAATAAAACACCGTAAACTTTGCATGCAATTTCTATTAATATGAAACTATTTCCGTTGTGCTCGTGTAACCTCCATCACAACCTCCGTAAACAATAATTATCATGTTTACTGCAAACCTCCGTGAGAGACTATACACGAATACAGACATTTACGATAGTCAATTATGATTTTCTTCTTCATTTGGAACCCTACGATGCTGAAGTTAACATTAACATGGTACGTTTATAAAAATGTACTCTAGCTATTTGTTCTTTATTCATTTTAAGTAATAATACCCTTTAAGTTAGTTTTCATCACAAAAACTGAAATGTGCATTTGTTTAAAGCAATTTCATCTTTGGTTTTATTATATTAAATGTTTGATCAATGAAATTAACTTTAATTTCACAATTTAATTTTGTCATATCCAAGGCATATCATCTGAATGTACAAATCAATTTGATCTTTGGTCAGACAGTTTCACATTTAACTCAGTATATCTAGAATGATACATGTAGAATGATTTTAAATTTGCAATAAAACAATGTAGAATGTGGCATTTCAAAAAGTCCCATACAGCAACTTCAAATTTTCCTGTACTTCAAGTTTAGCAGATGGTGTGGATCACATTGGGTTACATGGTTACATACAAATTGTTCTCATTGTGTGTGCTTAATTTGTGTAATTTGCCAGGTCAGAATTACATTATATCCTTCACACCTACTCTCTATCATTGCTTTATTCTATCAACAGAATAAAGCACATGGTACAGATAAGGATATAAATTTTCAGGCAATGGCCTAAATTCAGGCTTTCCATTCAAAATTTCCACAATGTTATTTATTTTCAGCTCGTTTTGGAGGCTTTTAATCAATCACTTTTTCAGGTTGTTCAGGCTTTACTCTTCAGGCCCTCTTACATCCCTGTACAGATTAGGTGCAAGGGTATAATGTAATTATATCAACAAACCAACATTGAATATCAGACAGAATTACCTTGCACTTACTACTCTTGTCACTTCTAGGTGTTCCTGTTATCAAGCAAGATGAAGAAGAAGAGGGGGATGGAGATTAATGAAGCAATAATGTTATTTATATATTTTCCGTCCTGTGTACATATGTATTTACTACATATTTTTGAAGTATTAAGGCTATTGGTGCAGAAATCCATTGATATCTTTTGATGCCAGTACTTTAATGGCATTTCTTTTGCAGTTTTTTTTTTCTATTAATGTACCTACCTTATTAATGTACCTACATGTACCTTCGGAGCTACACTTGAATGAAAGATCAATAGATCTTTTTATAAACTAAAACCATTTTAAACAATTTGGATGCTTACATTTTTTTAATTCCTCAAAAAAGAATTTATCACCCTGGTAGCTGATGGCATCACTGCCACCATTCACTGTATCTGGCATGCTTTTGGCAGATGTTGAAAAGTACATGGTCAGTGGGGTCCATATGGAATGCTTTCCAAATATTCAAACAAACTGAAATGAAACCAGCTACAATCATTTACACTTATTTTTTTAATGGAAGTCTAGAATGTATATAATTTTCAATATTGCTAATAGACAACTAAATTTCATTCCAGGAATTCCCCCATGACTGCTACCCCTTTGAAATTCTACAAGAAACAAATACTTTTTTATTTATGGCCTTACACTAATCCTAACCTTAAGGCCATAAATAAAAAAAGAATTTGTTACATGCAGAACTTCAAAGGGGGTTATAAGGAACTGTTGCCAAATATTTTTCTTTGTTGAATTACCCCTTGAATAGTTGTAAAAATTGAGCAGGAAAAACATATATTGAGATATATGAAAAAGTATCCAATTCCCTCAACAGTCTGAAAGATTTTCAAAGCAAAGAACTCAATTCCCTTTACATTCACTTAAAGGGGCATTTTGTGATGGCATTGTCTTCCCAACTTACCTCCAAAGGTTGTTCTTATCTGAACAACTGGCGTATAGGTGGGCCTAATCCTGCATGCAAATATTATCTTCTGTGGAAGAAATTCATATTTTGTATCTTCTGTACCTAAATGAACAGAAATTACAAAACAGTTGGCTATGGGCCCTGTAATATGAGCAATTTGCTCATAATATAAAAATGCACCATCGAACCCCTCAAATTCCACAAAAGGGTAAAAGGTCCACTTTTTGCTGAATGTTTTGATAAAAAGGTCCAAAATTTGGCGAAATTGTGACACGAAAGTCCACTTTTTGGTGATAGAGTGCTCAAAAAGTCCAAAAAGGACCATTTTAGTTGGGTTAGATCCACTTTTACCAAAAAAGCTCCACTTTTTCGAAGTTCCGCACCCCCAAAATGAATCCTGCGTATGGCCCTGCTCCCAAGTTTCTTTTTTACTTTCCTAACTAAATTCCATAGAACTCAAGCTAAAGGTAGGTGTATTTTAATCCACTTCATTTCTCCTTAAAGGCACTATCAGTGAGTTGCTAAATCAGAAAATTAAAAAAATCATAAAAAAAACAACAGGTTTTTGCATGTCTGTAACAAGTATAGGTATCCTAACATACCCTACAAGTCTTAGGATCAGAAGCAACCAATAAGGACAAAATCAGATATTTTAGTCATTAGTGTCCGTACGGACACTCACTACAACACGCAATTGAATGGAGATTCGTAATTTCGTATCTTTGAACATAGCTGTTTTCTTCCTTTTCTGTCAATTTTTCAGTTGGAAAAAAGTAACTTATGATAATTCTACAGGCTTATCCTTCACTTTTAAAGTGACAGGATGAGATTTTTTGAGGATACCAATTTCTCTCAAATTGCACTGGATCGGTTGTAGACCACCTACCAAGAATGTTTCAAAGGTTTATCGGACAAACACGTACAAAAAAGAAAAATATAAAAAAAATATTTTTGAACTTGCCTGCTATCGTAATCATCCCTATAGAAAACCATGCTTTGATTTTCTGTGTGCACGACAGAAATACTAAATCATCATCCTTATTACATAAAGGCGGCGTATTCGACTTATTCACTTCAGGTGTGATCTAATACATTGGTAAGCATTAAAAATATGCAAAAAACTTGGGGTTTAAAAAAAAATGGGGGTGCTTCTTTCTGGAATGTCCTCATGTCTCTTTAAGCTATTCCTGCAAATTTCAAATATTTGCAATCTTCGGTTAAATCACTGATGACAACGTGGTCTTAAGGGTAAAGTATTATAAATATTTTTTAAACTGATGTAGCAAATGTGAAATTGAGTAGTGTGTGACTATAAGCATGTACCGTTTTTTTCTGATTTTTTGGACACTATTCTGGATTTCTTGTCCAATTTCTGGATTGGGAAAATTGGATTACAAACTTTATTCTTTCATTATACACTTGTGTAATTCATTGGGAGCATTAAGCCTGTTTCATTTGCAAAGTAAGGAGACAGATTTCCTTTTCAATTTTTCATGATTTAAAATTGCAAAATTCCCAATATACATACAGCGCCTCATCTAAATAGAACAGTTGGTCTAAATATATAGGTGATTACTAGATCTACACTTGAAGGAAAATTCATAATATTGTATTCTTTCCTGTCTTAAAACACAGTGGCCTATGGGCAGCATGATATGAACATTTTGCTCATAACATGAACAGTCAGAATAAACTGAAATTTTGGAAATAACCGTGTAAATTAGCAATAATCATAAATTAATGTACAGATTTGTAAAAAGAATTAATAAAATACAGTAATCAATTGAAATTGATGTAGAGTTCTACAGAAAGATTTTACTCTCTTTAAACAAGTTCATGAGAATTTTCTGAAAATGTAATCTCTGTGTTTTATTGGTTTAAAATATATATAATGTGGTATGAAATCGCTATGATGTTTTAAAGTGTGGTGGTTTGTGTTGTTTCATATTGTCTGGCACACATTAAGACAAAATTGCTCAGACTGATTCATAAATAATGCCCCGAGGTGTTCAAAATGGCACCTTAAGGGCATTCGTTGTAGGTCACCGGGGGTTAGCATGTTTAATTTTCTTGTTTACACAAAATCTCCCATGCCATTTCAAACCTTCTGGTCGCCTATGCTGTAATTCTTAACAGCCTACCAAATTTTGTCATTTTTCTTACTTTATGGACTTCGACACCTAAACCATGCAATTAGGACTGCAAAGTAGGACTGTAATTATGCATTTGGTCTTTTTTTTATCAGAATCATTTTGATTGAATTTTAGCCCAATTTCAACATACTGAAAAAAGTTTAAAATTGGATTTTTGTTGCGTGTAAGCAAAACTTCAACAACAAAAAAATAACGGTTCATTTTAACCCAACATTCAAAGCTCTCTGGGGTGCCCCCACCCCCATTCTGATTTGGGATCACTTAAATATATCTTTCAATTGAAATCTTTCTACATCTGAAGAGATTTTCTCAGTAAATCAAAAAACGAAATGCGGCAAAATGCGTCAAAAATCAAAATGTACGTGGCCTACTGGAAACAAACTTTTTTTTTGGCCCCCTTGATGCAGTACCTACAACTAAGTACTTGCAAAAGTACACAAGCCACTCTGTGCATAACAGCTATCCTATCTGCAGTTGCCTGCTTGGTGACTGATGGGTAGCTATGAAGGCCACCAGTTATGGAGTACATCTGCAGCTACTCTACCGGCTGCCTAGTAGGCAATGCTTAGAGACATTCCATTGTTGTTTATTCCTTCTGACCATTTTTAAGGTCAATAGCATTTATATTTGAGTTCAGCAACACCCAAAACCCCTATATATGACATTTTTTGTGTAAAAATATATAACATAGGTGACCAAAATGTTAAATAATGGATAAGATTACAAAAATAATCACACAGTGCTCAAAACTCATTTGCATGGAGTACCCACACAGGTACTCCCTCTTGGGGTCACTAGTGCAGGTACTACGTGTGTATCTAGGTGAATGACAACCCCCACTTTTGTGGCCGGTGATGTGGTACCCTTGCGGTAGGGTACTTCACAGGTACTCCCATGAAGAAGCTGGTTGTGTAACTGATATCAACATAGTTTTATTATTTGCATATATATGCCAATTCTGAATTGATGAGTGCCACATAAGAAACCTTGAGCATTGTCGAAATTCGAAAAAAAATCAGTGGCCAACAAAAATTTGTTATTCACTAACAAGTCGCAATTTAGAGCAAAACACAGCTGTTTGACACCATGCAAATTGTCTCTTTTATTTTTAGAGCAATTTTAGCACTTACTGTGCTCAAGTGATCGAGATCTCGATCAAAAGATGTGGCAGGTATTATAAAATGCTGCCTTTGTGTACATAAGAGGTGTTAAGCACTGGTGACACAATTTGACAACTGGATATATTAAGGGACGTGCAAGAGCTATTACGGTTACCTCTGAAAAAAATCAGAAAAAATCCATTGCGGGGGGAATATTGCCATTATTAGGCCTACAAAGGTCATGATTTGTATGCTTTGTTTTTGATAGCGCCCTCTATATGCCAATTCTCCATAGAAAGACGTTGTAACACTACAGATTTTAAGAAAAGAAAATCATATCTTGCCCGCAATGCAAATTTCGTCAACTTACACAGGATGTAGTTAATGGAATGAAATAATCCAAATTAGTTGTCAAAAGGGGTGTGACGTGGATATTTTTTGTTTATCTCGGTGTATCATAATAAATGAGCTCTCAAACACAAGCTTCTTGATTAGACGTCATGTGACCAATTAACATGATTCTGTGATCAAATAAATCAATTTGATATCGCCACCAATAATAGTGTCTGAACTAAACCACTACTTTTGAATTTGACTGCAGATTGGTGGAACTGGTATTAAAGGCGCTTACAAGAGATTTCAAAAATGTGTCCCTAAAATGTGAAAAATTGATTTTTGCACTGCAGTCTAACGCTTCTTGGTACAAAAATTGAGAAAGAATTTATAATTTCCTATAGGAGCAAGTAGGAAATTCAGCCTATGTTTTGATGAAAATATAAGCAATAACAATCACCTCTTTTTATTTTCTGTAGCCACAAAATAAAAGGTAGGGGAATCTATTGCGTGTTTAGTTATATGAAAATCACTACCTATCACAGAAAATGACGACTTGAAACCTCGTTGCCACCTTTAAGTCAAGGAATTAAAACCCTTTTTTCCAAAAATGTAATAATTCCTTCATTATAGCAGCCAAGATGGCTTCTGATACTGGAATGTGGCTATTATTGATACCTTTATCTAACCCAGGAGCTGCAATGTTTGTGTGTATTTGTGTTCTGTTTAAAGGCGGAATCGGCGATTTCCGATGAGGGCGGCCTCATTCTCAAACAAATATTGTTTTGCATGAACATAAGGACTCGGTCCTTATACAATCACTGGTGGGAAATAGCTGAAGCTCAAATGAAGTCCTTCATATAGAAAATCACACCTTTGATTATAAAAATCCGGATCCAGAACATATTTGGTTTGATACACAGTATCCTATAGCACTGTTATATACACCAAAAGGTTTACTGCATGAAAATGTAAAAATCTGATTCATCTCAAACTTAGAATTAAGGGACTATCTTTAGTTCTAGTAACATATTATAGGCTGAAAACATAAATTAAATGCTAGGTGAAGCTGAAAAAATTGCAAGAGAATTTCTTTCACCACAATGCATTTCTATAAGGTCCCCAGAATGCCATACTAAAAGTCAGAAAATCCAAGTGGTGGAAACATATGACTAATTTGCATAAATCCAAAATGGCCGCCATCAGAAGATTTTACAAGGATTTTGTTATATTACTTATCTGAATAATATTTTGGCACCATAATGGCGTACATTTGGTGTTTTGTTGTATTTATGAATTACTTTATGGTATGTCTTTACAGCCAATTCATCTTGACAGTAGTGTACTTAATTTGCATAAATCCAAAATGCGCCAATTCTAAGATTTTTTCACACTCATTATGTTATATGCGTATTCTAAAATATTATTTTGCCACCGTAAAATGCCTAAGTGTTATTACATTTTATGACTTTATTATAGTTTGTCTTATACAGACCCCATACATGCTTGGTAGATATTACCTTAATTTGCCATATAAATCCAAAATGGCCCTGCCAAGATACATTTGCGAGCAAGGAGCAAGAGGTCAAACAAAAAACTTTGGTGTGAATCGGTATATATTATTGCACTTACAGGACCAAAAACACATTCACTATCAACTGGCTATATAATGCTTAGGCAAACCCCGACTCCATCTTATACCCCTCACGCACACACACAGTGTGGTCGAAATTGTTATCTTTGTATCTATAATTTAATACATCGTACTATTACCTCATGATAAATTGTCAATACATGTAGTTAGAATCTGGGACATATGTTTTCCTGGTCCTGGGCATCAATGACAAATAAAACATTTGCTGTAATTCTGTATACTTGATGGATTTTTTTAAACAAACTTGAGTCATGATGCAACAGGGATCCATAATTTGGTTGTGATCAGGTTCAAAGGTACAGCCAAAGGGTCAAAAGGTCCTTCGAGGCCTATCTTACAAACCGAGACGGAGAGCAGAGTGACACATGCGGTCCAAGGATCGATGTGTATTTTTCAAAACGCCAAGATACACCGAGTTTCATCAAGATCCAGTTTAAGACTGAAATCCAAGTTTTTCAAATGGTAAACCTTCAATCGAGATTCTAATTTCTTTCCAAAGTCCGTTGAGGTTGAGAGAGCGGGCTGGTCAAACAAACTGTTTAGGTTAAACGGTAGAAGATGGCCATTTGCCTCGACCATTTGGCTTGATCCTACGATGCATCCATGCGCGCTGATGCTGCGAAGCAGTGTCATGGATTGGGTACCAAAGTGATTCCGTGGAATGGAATTCTATGATCCTTAAAAGTGTTGGTTAGAGGATAGTTACCAGCTTCATCACACTTCTTGGCCTGATCGTCTGAAGGATCCTCCAAAGGTTTGCAGGAGCTACTAGGTATGCCAGACAGAATGGAAGATATTCTACAGGCGTCGACAAAAGGCAACCACTAACAAGTCTCATTGCATCATCCAGAACGACATCAATCTTGTGCGAAATGCACGCCGTGACTCCACACTGGTGCAACGCACCCAGCGGGGAGGCACGCCCAAGGCCAACAGCCGACGATTGCATGCAAGGTGTTCAAAGGACCTGCACCTCACCCAGCCCACCGCGAGACCCCCAACGAGGAGGATGGCCGACAACGAGACCGCGTACGGCAGACGACTGCTCTTGGTGTGCCGAATGAACTGAAAAGCAGGCTGCGGCCCACCGTTGACGCCAAGGCACTTCCGGCCGCCGGGTCACATGACAGTTACCAGAGATAGTCAGTAGATAAAAATAGATTAATATGTAATAAAATTTAAAGTCCATCAAAAGTTGTGTGTCAAAGTTCACAAAATTTGTTTCACAAAGTTTGATCAACATAAAGGTCAAAGCTGTAGAACTTGACAGCAATTGGGTTTGGTTTTATACAAGAGTAAGGACATGTTTCTCTCATAACATGCACCTAATACACTGAGAAATGTAAATTTATGTACTGCAAAGCTTTCTAGGAGAAGACCAGAAGAGAAATACAGCAAAAATCAATATAAATACTCTGAAAATTTGCAGCCATTTTGAATTTATGACAAATTAGTATGCTTCCACCAATCAGGTTATGTATTTCCATATAACGTATGAAGAAATAACGTATTTAATGATAACATATTCATTTTAAGGCTTTTGCCAACAGTTAATAGCATGCCTATACAACCAAAATGAATGGTAAAAACAAGGGATATTGGCGGCCATTTTGGATTATGCAAATTAGGCGTTACTTCACCACGTGGATTTTTTTGGACTTTAGTATGTTCATTCTGGGGACCTTATAGAATGCATGGTGGTTGAATGAACGAAATTCTATTGCAATTTTTTTCCAGGTCATATCATATATTTACCAGCCTATAATAAATATACAAAAAGATTATATTTTAAAATATCTCTGAGTCAGCCTTTAACCTTTTGCAAGTCGATCAGGATCAGTTTTACATTAGGGTAATAGAGTACTCAATCCCATGGCAAGTCTTCCAAGTTGGGGTCCAATATGGCCAATACTAATTTGGCAACGGATCACTAATAGTCTAGAAAGATGTTTGTTTTTGTTAAGTTTTGGGCATCTATTGGTATCCATCTTGAGAACATTGATAAATAGTACTCAATGACTCATAAGTTAGTCTTACTGGGATTTCTGTGGACCGCAAGCTATAGCTGGGAGGACCACTAACATCTGCTGTTTGATGTGTGGGTCAATAAAAATGTTATTTTTTTTAATTACCTCAGTGAAACCAAATTGTATCATAGGTGCACCATGGGATCCCTCATATGTTGAGGTCAAAGGTCTTGGAGGTCAAGTTGAAAAATAGGCTAACATGTAAAATTGACCTCCATTGAAAAAGTTGAAGTTCAAACTTGAGATGCGTGCAGTGCAGTATGGGATCCCTCATGTGTTGATGAAGGGTCCAAGGTCATGTGAGGTCAAGGTTGTAAGATGGTGAGACTTCCAACCAGTCCTAACCCTATAAACCACAAATATCTTAGCCTTAAGGTGCAACAGAGATTTCACATACAGGTGTCACTAAAAAATATAAAAGGGTCTAAAATTTTGATTTTGCACTCAATGTAAAGCTTTTTTAACCCAAAATATCAAAATGGATGTCCCCCTGTGAAGGATTAAGCTGAAAAATATTTCTTGTACCGAAATTGTGCAATGTTTTAATTTTGTAATAGGAGCAAATACTAACATCAGCCTATGTTTTATTGAAAAAAATTAAGCAATTGAAAATTGCCTTTGGTTTTTCAATTTCAGGCTCTCTGGTACTAAAGACAAGTTAGCATCTTTTGGGGGTGTTTTTATATCTATATAATCATCTATGACACAATATATGGGTGTCCCAAATCTCTCTTGCACCTTTAAACCGTGAATGAATTACTTACTTGCCCTACGACATCAGGCCGTGTAGCCAGGATTTGGAAATTGACGGGAGGTTGAGCACATGTGCCCTAATGTTTGTCCAAATTAGGCTGATTTTGCGCGCATTTTTCAATTTGACGGGGGGGCTAGCGCCCCCTGAGCCCCCTCCTGGCTACTCCACTGACTTGGCAGCCATATTCGACATCAATCTAAAGGCAGCGCACCACTAATGGCTCTCCCTACCATAGGAACACACACATTTTTGTACGGTGTACAGGTTCCGGTTACCAAACAACTCCTGCAATACTTGAGGCATCGGTTGTATCAAAATAAAGCTCTTTTTCCTGAAGATTTAAAAAAATTTTGCTTGCATAGGTGTTGGACCATCACTTTTCACGTTATTTTTCACATGAGAACGCCAATGCTAAATTTGCCACCCCGCCCATCTAGGATGAACTACCGGCACATCCGCTGCCATAATCTTGTGTTTGCAATAACTATTTTGTTTCTCATTGGTTATGCAATTTCAAGCAGGTGGTATAATAAATCAGGTCAACCACCTACCTCCTTAGAGAGCAACCAACGTTACGACCGCAACCTGCGATCTCCAGCTGAGGTAATGGTAAGTAATCTGGACCAAGTTTTACTTACTTCGGTCACTAAACCGGAAGCTGCAGGGATCCTAAATAAATCGGGATAGGAAACGCGATTCAAGAAGAAATGGATGCATACTGCCACTGATTGCATGAATCTGTAGCTTATAGTTCGCCAGTCGTGCGTGGCGCTATTACGCTACGTCACATCCCCCGGTTACGTCATGACTTCGTTTTATATGCATAATTAATTATTTAGCTTATATCGAAAATGGTGGGCGCTATCACCATCGATAAATCAAACATGTCTATGGGCATTTGTTACACATGTCCACCCCGCCTGCCGAAGAAAGAAGAGGTGTCTCTGGCGAGGAATGTCCTTGATGATTCTGTCCCAGCCGTTTGAAATTTACTCCCACTACGGTTCAGGGTGGATTGTTTTCCGCTTTGACTCAGATTGCCTCCTTTACACCGCGTTCAAACCAGTGTGTGTCTTTGTCCAATATCCTGACGTCTTCAGTATCAAAACTGACCGCTTGTATTCAGATGTGAATAGACTGCCGATTCGTTGCCACTAGTGCTTGCCCTACGGTGTTGAGACATCCGGTTCTGGAGAGGTTGGGAAGTTTCACCAATATATTTATCTTCACAGTCATGATCTTTAGCACTTTGAACCCCATACACCACTCCGCTTAACCGTCCTTTTGGTTGTTTGTCCTTTGGATGAACAAGCGACTGACGAAGAGTGTTGGTAGGTTTGAAATGTGTGATGATCCCTTGATCGCGGTATATGCGTTTGAGCTTTTCTGAAAGTTCCCCGTGGTATGGGATGGAGACTCACACGGTTGCTAGATTCTGATGGTTTAAGATTGACCGCTTTTGTTTGTTTAGGTTTGCCATTCCCACTCAGTGCCTTATTGATCACCCAATCCTGATATCCGCAATTGTTTAGTGGTCTAGAGTTGTTATGGTCTCGGCTCTATGGAACAGTGTTTTTACAACACCTAACTTCTGGATCAATGGGTGATTGGGCAAGTACTGGTCCGTGTGTGTAGTTTTATGATACACCGACACAGTAAGGGTTCGATCTTCCTGTACAGTCACCAAACAGTCTAGAAAACTTTCAGAAAAGCTCAAACGCATATACCGCGATCAAGGGATCATCACACATTTCAAACCTACCAACATTCTTCGTCAGTAACTTGGTCCAGCTTTACTACCATTACCCAGCTGAAGATCGCAGGTTGCGGTTGCAACGTTGGTTGCTCTCTAATGTACGTCTGGTTGACCTGATTTATTATACACACAATCTTCTTAACTATACCCCAGATGAATTATTTTTAAACAGTTGTTATCATGCAATGTCGACATCAATTTCTATCATCCATGTGGATATCATGCGATCTATAGCTCCCGTTATGAACAAATGACCAGTAGAATCTTGTCCAAGCCTTGCACTTTTTAGCCCACTTGCGCTATTACATAAAACGTGGATGAATTAGTGGTGCGTCCCCTTAGAAATGCCATCTTGTAGATCTCAATCTTATGCTATTTAAAGCAATAACAGCACACTTTTTGAAGAGCACCCCCAATTTCCAAAATTTGATATTTTTGCATAGTTGGTAATTGTCTAGTAAATTATACCTGTAAACGACAATGGTAAAAAATGTGTGTTTTTGTAATTAGAATTGGGATTCCCAATTGTATTTAACGCGAGCTGGAAATGCTAAGTTTATGTTCGTCCATGATGAATAGTGCCACCTCAAGACAATTACCTCACTGTACCGACAGAACGAATGGATAAGCGTTAGATAACGTACATGGCGCAATTTCAGGGTTATTCGATTGGAAGGACAATTTCCAGCAGTACGTTGAATTATTAGCTCTCCGATATTAACTATTCTGATTACAAGTAAATTCCTTCGTTTTGCGACACACGAATTGTTCGAGCTCTACCATTCACTGGTATAGTTTATATACGAGCCAAATACCCAATACAACTGCAAAAATCTCAATATTGTAAAATTGGGGGGGCGCTCTTCAAGACAAGTTTCATGCAGGGGGGCCGGCCAAGCATAGCGGAGTTTTTTGCAGTTCCCATAGGTTTAGCACGTTATCACGAAAAATCTTACAAATATTCTAAAGTCGAAAAATGTTTTAATATCAATATTTTTCATCTCAAAGTCCGTTGGAGTTGAAGCATCAACTCCAGTGTAAGTATTTTTTTTGATGAATAACGGTAACAAACGGGATCCATTTTGAACGAGGTTGTTGACCTCATGTTCAATAGCAGGGTCACCGCTATTAATAGATGCGGACCATGTACAAGGCCCGGTACCAGGAGCCTATGCACCACCGTGGAATGCATTCGTTGACCTGGCATGTAGCAATCCTCTCATGTTCGGTCTTTAAAACCGATTGGATAGTTTGGCAGCACATATTATGCAACCACCGACTAAGCAAGGCAATTTAGATCGGTCATGGCTCCGTACGGGAATTCCCACTCGCCACTCCCTGATCATTTATAAACGCGCACAGTGACTCACATCCGGTCACTGTCAGGATCGTCCAATGACTAGTTCGGCAGTTTTGCGCTATGAATGAAGCTTGGCCGCCAACGCACTGTTTCCATGGAGAAGCGTGAAACCATACACTTCAAGCCATCAGCCAAGATGGCAAAAGCTAATGTAGTGAGTAATATTTTGGATTTGTCGCAAATACCTATCATACCACGTTTATTCTGTAAATGCAGCCTCTCTTGGAAATGAAAGGTGCCCTTACCTGGGCTGCTAAAGAAAGCCTACAAATTAAAATTATTTATACTCTAGTTTTCCAGTCAAAAGGAGTATAAATATCAGATACTTTTGTATTTGTGGCCATTTTGAATTTCTTAATTACGTGGTTACTGAATCATATTTTAAATGTTCACAGTGGGTGTTTTGACTGCCAGGCACAAAAATTGCAACTTTGAGTATGTGTTTGGTGACCATTTTGGATTTCACACTTTGAAATGCTCAATGTTTTTGTCTGGCACCCCTCTTTAAGATTCAGCAGGAAACAATGGTCTAGAAATACTACTGCTGAAAAATGTAGCTGGTACGTAACATTTACGCGATGTGTAAAATATGCCCTGCCGAATGTCGTGATCACTAATTGCGATAAAGGCAACTCAAACAACCCCACCACCCCCCACACCCTCGCCACCACCACCAACACCATAACCCTCCGCCAACTACCGCTGACTAACTCGCCAACCACCTGCAATCCCAAACCCCTATGGCATAGTAGTCTCTGTAGCGAAGGAATTTTGCCTATTCGGCGTACCGTTTCAGAGATACAGCAATTACGCATATTTAATTAATTAGCTCATTTGCATACCTAAGCCGCATATATAATACAAATTGCCAAAAAGATGCGCCCCATAATAGAATTATCATGCAGCGCAGGAATTTTGAGTATCTAATGTACTGTATTTTTTAAAAATATAGCAATTATGCTGATTTTTGCATATTAAATAGCCCAAAATCTAATCGGGTCAAGAACTCTTCGCCGACTCCTTCCACCAAGTACAATCATTATACGCCTTACGGAACTCCAGGAAAACGTGTACACAGGCCTTGCAGGAAAATTTCTTAAATATGCAAATAGTTATCTGAATTAGCATATTTTACACCCGCTTCTTTCCAACCAGTTACATTTAATGTCCCTTACGGAACTCCAGATAAATCGTATACAACGGGGCGTTAACATTTTTATCAACGGACGGACGCTGCTCATTTCATAGTCCCCGTTCCGAACTCGTTCGGCGGGGACAACAAGGTCACATGGTCTGTAGCTTGGTGTATTTCTGCTATGACACCAAATTCACAAATAAAGCACACAAATGAGACAACTTATTAGTTGGCTGGTAAAAAATAGTCTATTTAATTACATATAGTGTGATAGAGCCAGCTGCATATCCAGTGACAATAAACAACATGCACAGATTGAAGGCCCCAGAACATTAATGATACAATATGCAACTGCTATATCCAATGCTTTACACCAACTTGTTTACAGTCTAGGTTACTTGACAGCATGCTGCATTCAATATCTTCAAATAGTAAGTGAGCAAATAGATTCTGCATGATTCAGTTCATCATGTGTATTACAAAACACTGGTTGGACTTGGAGGCAACATATCATATACATATAACATGGTTTGTGGTAAGTGGTGCAAATTACTAATCCCCTGTGTTAGCTGATTGGGTCCATGTACCAATATGTTGGGTAGTCCCAATCTTCCAACATCAAGGGCCTAATACCTTGCACTATCCCAAATAACCATTTTGAATTTTCCTACAATTTATACATATTTAGCCCTAAAAATATATCAGTTCATTTATATGCGTTGTAAGCTGGTGCCATGCATGAGTTGGTTAGTTTCCTGCACCTTTGTTTACAAGCATAGTCTTATTTAATTGTCGACAATTTTAAATAGCATCAAAACTCTGGGTCACAAGTATTTGTGAATTATAATACCCAGTTTGACATCCTGTAGTTGTGACACCATAAAATTCTATTTGTTCAGGACACACAAGTTACCACTTGACCCAATTGAATGCATTGTGAAAGTGAGCAAATGATATCACACAATCTTCAAGGCCATGATATGCATGTATATCAAGATGAGCTAGAGGAAGGATGACATGACACCCCCTCCTGGGAGTTACACTGAAAGGTGGTATGGGTATGTGCCCCCCCCCCCCCATAAGACCCTCTTTTCAGGTCAATTTTCAGTTCCACAGACTCCCATTTTGAACCGATTTAAGTTCCAGAGACCCCACCTTTTATGTAAGAATCTGGTTTCCGACTCTAATTTGATCATATTCAAGCTCCGAAAGCCTTGCTGATGACAAGAAACTACCCAAATTCAGTTTCAGTGACCCAAATTTTATATCCTGACATTAGTTCTGCAGCCCATGTTTGAAAATCTGGATGCAGACTTACCCAAAATATGCTTGAGTACAATTCTGGGACCTGCCCAATATTGACTGCACAGGAGGGAAATGGTGCAAACTATGTACCTGAGGTTACCTACTATTTTCCATATTCATTTTACATAACATACAAAAATATTTTTCTCTAGCACTAACCATTCTAACAAACTGAACTACAATCAGATAATATACGCCGATGCAGGGAAACAGTTGCTGTAAAAAAGTTACTACTGCCCTGTCTTGACGTCATATCATGGTGAAAGAGTCGCTTTTTATCAATTTTTTCCCTGCCTTGAAATAGCAGGAATAGGGATATTTTTGTTGTGATATGGTATATCCACCAATCAAATGAATATTTTTATGCAATATAACATGAACTAGAGAAAGATTACACTTGTGACATTGCATGCTCATTTTCACAATGCAATGTGATGAATGCCCTGATAGTGAAAATGTACACTACAGTTAGGGCAGATAAAGCAAGCATCCATCAACCACCACAAAGGCAATGCCTATATAATAAAATGCCCATGTTGTGACTTCCTTTACAGCCTAAAAGAATGTGAATATAACTCCACATCCTACTATACCCAGCCTGAACTAAGGAGTGACATCATAGCTTTCACGCAGGCTTAAATGTGCAAATCGCAGTAAACCGCAGCTGTAATTGCGAGCGCACAAAGTTGGTGTGCGCGAAACACATGCACAACAGCTGCACGAAAGCTATGACATCACTCCTTAGTTCAGGCCAGATGAAGTATATGCAAAGAAGTTGAATCCATCACATTTACAATTATATTTGGAGCAGGTTTATACCCACTTCATATTCTCAATTTTAAAAAATCCTGTATTTCCCAACTTGTCAGTATTCACCATCCAAGTGTTGGTGCCAAATCCTGTGGTATTGTTACCAGGTTGACTCAATTATACTGCATGTTGTCTTCAAATGCTACACAGGAAATGCTGCCCTTCAGTGGCAGTCAGATATGTTCAGAATTATTTACCGTATGCACAGAGTGATGTGCGTCAACACAGAATTGCATGACGATTGACTTGAGTAAGCCGACCTCCCCATTGGTGAACTGCGCGTGCAAAATGCGCATATGATCACCACCATGCAGTGCTGAATACAGACCATTTGGATTTGTACCTACATGGCAGATGCACAAAACACAATGCAACTACACAATTCTATGCCACTGTAACAATTATTAAAAGTTATAGTTACATTTTCAAATCTTCCCCTCTGCTTACAATTAATAAGAACCTTTTCTTTACTTGACCTACAGCCTCAATTCAGGTAAAAGCCAAAACCTTGTGATGATATGTAGGACTCTCGAGTGTTATACAATTCCCAACTCTTGAAAGGGGATATTCAGATCAACGGGTCAGCATTATTTAACACTACAGGCAAGGACAGAATATTTGTCTTGGTTATTAAAGGGACAGGAGTAGATTTTGAGGATAAAAATTTCTCTAAATTTGTACTTGATCGGTTGTCGGACAACTGCTGAGAATGTTTTGAAGGTTTATTGGACAAACAAGAAAAAAAAGAAAACCCCAAACTATGTTTTGAACTTGCCTGCTATCGTAATCATCCCCACAGAATAGCATGCTTAGAATTTTCTGTTGTGCACAACAGAAAAATTCTAAATCATCATCTTAATGATCTTATTACATAAAGATGGCGTATTCGGCTTAATCATTTCAGGAGTGATCTTACACATTGGTAGCAATCCAAATATGCAAAAATCTTGGGTTTGGAAAAACAATTGGGGGTGCTTCTTTCTGGAAATATCCTTGTCTCTTTAAAAGAAGAACTTGGAGCCAACTTGAATCTTTGTCATTCATGGAGAAAAGCTGCTTTACCTTCAGACTTTTTCAAAACAACTTGGTAACCTCACAGCATTTTAATTGCACAGAATAAACAGAGTTGTAAGGTGCTAGCACATTACCATGACACAGCGTGTCAGGTGGTTATCAAGCTGTTAGTATACAAATATTCAATTCCTTCTTTTCATGCCACTGACAGTAAAATCTATCACATGGTGTAAATCAATGTAATCTTGAGGTATGCCAACTCCTCTCCAAAATGACAGTGAACCCACAGAATTACATGGGTGACCTTCAAAGATACACTCCTTTTTAAATTCCTTGCACATTTAGGGTATCGGTATCTTGAAGCTTGCTAAATTCCTTGTTTGAATCATATCCTGCTTCCACAAAAGCACTGTAGGTTTTGAGAAATGGAGCAGCAATGGTAAGACTTGTTGTGTTAATACCTGCCTTTAGCAACACTTCACAAACTTATACTATGTGATAAGAATTACAAGACTTTACAATTTTCAAAATGGCAACATTTACTACATTGATGCAAATAAGCAGCAAGGGGTACATTAAAAAATTTTATTGTTACATTTTAAGTGTTGATTTCTTTTATTAAAATAGGTAAAACTGCAATGTAAGCAGTAGTACTCTTTCCAAATTGCAAATTTGACATCTTTTACTCAACAAGGCGGTTCTCGAACCACTAGTGTCACCTGCTTTTGTTATACACCTTTCCTTATTCTCTGCATAAATTTACATATGACCTTTTTACCTTTGTATGTGACCTTTAACCCTAATGATGCAAGTAGAACCTTAGAAGCGAGCGCTCAGACTGTCATATTTGCCAAAATGCATGCAAGAATTCCATAAATTACCGTTTGGAAATCCCAAATGCCCAAATCCAGCAGATCGTGTCCGCCCCCCCTGGTTTAAGTCGTATTTATTCTTTCTACTTTGATGACAGCTTTGGTCAAAAAAATGTTTGTTTGCCGTAATCCTCGCTTTTACGTGTTAAACCAATGACAACGTCTAAAATTAGGATTTCTTAGCCGCCCTCCCCTGAAGAAATTATCATATTTAATTATTCCAAGCATGATTTTTAAAATATCAGCACAACATTATCATAGGTTTAATGTTAGAAAACAAGTAAATAAAAAATAAATTTGCGAGAAAACAAAATATCCAACAGAATGGAGAATTAAAACAAATTCTTTGTTGAATATCGGACTACAAATTAAATTTCAGTATTTTGGTCAAGTTCCCGTCGATTTTTATCTCCGTAGGAGTTAATGGTAAGAACGAAAAGGGGGATCAAATGAGGGTCGGTATTTTTTAACCTGTCGGACTATAGATTTTCAATAGCTGTCAATACGTACATACGCGTTTGTCTATAAGAGCTTCGCTTCGCGCTCGCTTATTATGACAAGTCTCTATGGTTTACCTATGACTTGAGTTTGGTAGCAAATGGAGTTAAGGTGTCCATGCACAAGCAATTTGAAAAGGTTAACCGAAACTAACACACACATACACATGGACGGACATACAGAATTCAGATTTGGATGTGCCTCCCTGCACTGTAGTGCAGGTGACACAAAAACACTGCAAGAGTAATTGTAAATCCCCTGGCAGTGACAAACACCTCCTTTAATCAGCAAGTGCTTGAGTGTCTTGTGAACAAGTCTGCTGGTCATAGCATTATGTTTGTAGAAGACCACTATTTAGCGATTGTCACAATTTCCCTCTAACCCTAGCACAACCAAATCTCACCAAAACTCACTGTGTTAATTGAGAAAAATGCACTAAGTCCAGAAAGTAGCGATGACGTCATCAAACCAAGACTCATATGGGCACGAAATCGCTGGCCGGGCCAGCGACACTGCCGTAGCGTGCTATCCCGGGTCATGGGGCTGGGGCCCGAAGGGCCCTGGGTTCGAATCCCACCCGAATTTGCGACTTTTCTTGTTCCCCTCTTCCCTCACTCCTTTGGTTCCTCCGGGAAGATAGGCTAGAAATCAACGTCAGGGTTAGGGTTAATCAGTCAACATTTTACTCCAATTTGTGTGCACCCTGAAAGCAAATTGGGTCACAGCATCTTAAACGCAACTCTAGTGGTAATAGCATTTGATACGGAAGACAGCAATTTATAGATTTTCAAGGCTAAAGACACCCGGGGAATTTGTAGGCAAACTTTTAAGTTTGCCGTAACAAACAGATCAACAAATGTGTCTATTACATGAATATCATACACTCGTACTCATTGATATTAAAACCACAAAGGTCACAGACCAGTCAAACAAGATGCATGGCGTAAGAATCAACTCTAGTGTGTGTTTGTTACACGCCATTTCCGCTTCATCTGCTGAATTAATGTCGCCGGCGACATTAATTATAAAATCGTTCTGTTTACCATAAGCGCGCTGCTTTGGGCTTAATGGTTTTAGGTGAGGGCTAATGTATATAAAAGCTTCAACCATGCAAAAATATCAATTTGGAAAAAATCTAGAGGGTCCATTATTTTTCAAATGTGCCATTGTCTCTTTAACCAAAATGGAACATTCATATGCCATGCATAGAAAAGGAATACAATGCTGCAATATCCCCAATGACAAGCCAGGGAGATAAAACCAAGACAAATGTGCAGGGCATTGCAAACATCTTGCAGAATTCCTTAGGAGCGATTCAAAATTGCACTTATACTGTTAACCTTGTCATACAGGCATGTATTCATAATGAGCCTACAACTCAGTAAATAAAGATAAATATGTTGTATTTTCCGCATTAAAGTTGGTGACCAGATCTCTCCACTTTACTCTTGAGATTTTGTTATCAGAAGCAAGTTCATTATCTTTCTCATTACCCCAGTGAAATTTAAGGCTTGGGAAATGTTTCTGATGTTGTGAACTACGTCCAAATGTGGTCCACCACACTATGACAGTTCGTATACATTTGCTTCTACAATAATGCTGGACCAATTTAACTCAGGTGTTTTTTGGTGATATGATTAGATTGAGGGAGAAAACTTATCTGTGATCGGGTCACCCACCTTTAAACATTAAAAAAAAAGACTATCAATGGTGCTGAAGCTTACCATTCTATTTCTGTGGTAGATACATTTGAAGTAGTTTTACAAAACCTAACTTCTCTTCGGATTATTCAGCTTTGACCACAAATTGACTTGATGACCTTTTATCTCTTATCCCTGACACTCCATATGACCTACTTGGGGGTCTATGATCACTGGTAATTTACTTATGTTTTTTTTTTAAATGCTTTCAATTCCTAGAGCACTTCTAGTATGATTGTCAAATTTTAGTGTAGGAAGGCACTAGAAATCACATGCGATTCCTTAACAAAAATGAATTCTATTCAATTTTCTGAAAAGTGGCATTGTTCATTTTAAGCTGAAAATCCAATAACAACTTCCTATTTTGTTTAGTTAAAGGAGATTTTGTGATCCACAACCCCCATCCCTAATTCAGATATTTCTGTGAGAATTGGGCACTTTTAAAAATTCCATCCATAAAATGACAAATAACGACAGAGTGACTAATCAATGAGGTCGTGTGATACAAACATTTGCTTTGAATAGAAGACTTGGAAATACTGTACATGTTACAGCTGAAGACGATGTGCATGCAGGTACTCACGTAACGTGCACAGAGTAAGTGGGTTATTGGACTACATTTAGACAAAGGTATGGCTGGTAAACTCAGCAGCAGGCTTGTAGCTACAATATATTGTGAACAATCTGGCCATGTTATGCACAGAACACCTTGTCTCTTATAACATCAACATCATCTCATTCAACTGAAAATGGTGGTGAACCTAAAATCCAATTTGATCTCAGCTCAAGTGAACAAATTTCTGCAGGCCAAATAGGGCTAAAATTCAGTTGTATTACCTTTGGGCTTCAAAATCAGAATGGTCATTTTTTTTCAGAATTCATTTTAAATATTGGAGAGGTAGAAATGGATGTATGACTGTTACTAATGATCTGAAATGTCAATTTACATTTGAATATTATTAGAGCACCAATTGTTTATTTCTTCCAAAAATGACCAGAAAGGGCAAAAACCCTAAATACCAAAATAGGGTTGTATAAATTGTACTGTAAACATGCTTTGCCCATTTCCAAAATTTGGGCTAGTTGGGAAAAGGACTTAAGGCCTTATGAACATGCTACTACTATACTCTGTCCAGCTTGAAGTGTGAAGTAGCGACGCGGGCGTATACATTGAACCGACTTTCAGCGCGCGCATACGCAAAGCACAAGCGCACTACAACTGAAAGACGGCACTGGGTATACGCGCGAGTCGTCACTTCATACTTCAGACAAGACAAAGTATAGGTTAGTGATTCTAGTATAATCGAGATATACTAAAAGCTAGCATTTGCACTCGGATGAGGCTGATGTTAGGATTTAAAATGACAACCACCCTCTCTTTTATGATTGCATTGGGATTTCAAATAATTTGAACAATATTTTGGTATTCTCTTATTGATTCGTATGCTGCACTCACCTAACCATGTCTGACATGAAACAGTAATTCATGTTTTCTGTCTTACACATAATTTTATCTCCAAGTATAGTTGTTCAAATAAATTGAACAATTCTGTAGCTGTTACTTAAATATCCCATCTTTATTTTTAATAAATGGGTAAATATTGCACCAAAAGCTTTACATATGTAGCTATCTTACAAGCCAGTCATTAAGTGAATAAATAATTAATGGCATTTTA
This sequence comes from Ophioderma brevispina, assembly GCA_023653785.1. NCBI lineage: Eukaryota > Metazoa > Echinodermata > Ophiuroidea > Amphilepidida > Ophiodermatidae > Ophioderma > Ophioderma brevispina. The sequence goes on from JAMKCH010028186.1 coordinate 59,882, forward strand.
TTTTCACCTTTTCCTTCCCCTTTTAAATTTGCATTTAATATTACGAAACTACTTGAATTATTTCAGATGATTTGATAGAATAGCATTGAGTTTGAGAGGCACATGAACACATTTTACATCTAAATTAAACCTCAACACCACCAGGGCAACTTTGTTTAAAGTGTCTCACAAAATTTCAAAAAAATATTAATTTATATTAATTCACTGCCAAACTTGGAATAAGCAAGAAAATATAGCATATTCAGTAAAAATAGGACTTAAAGATAGTGATCAATGCCATGGATGTATATGAAATAATCTACTGACATCAGTGAGTTGATGATCACATATCAAACATCCCGATTCTAAAAGTCTCATGAATTTGTTATCCAAACTGTACTAGCAATCTAAATCTTGCCCATGTATGGGAGTAGGTTAACCTCTCATCAGTACATATGAGGGTATTGGTTGTGCATTAGAGCCTGAATCCTAGCACACAACACACACCACTGGAAGTCTTATCTGATGTATGTAGGGATACATGAAACACATTATGTATTTTATATATCCGAATATATATCGCCTGTGATTTTTAATGGCGTTTTATACCTCGCGTCATGCAATAACATTTCTTTACATTCCTTGCGTAAAGCACAACACATACTACAGTAAAAGCACTGACTGCTTACACAGACATACACAAGATGATACATGCATGTACATAAATCACCTGTACATAAAGGCTTTCACTGGCTGTATAAAGTCTACATAGAGCCAATATTTTCTTCATATAAAATTTGGTTATATAGTCATATTTCAAAACTGTACAGAAATATTACACTTACTATCATCTTTTATATACAATTACAATCTCTCCAGATTTCAAATGAAATCATTCACACACTTAAAATCTTTTCACATAAAAACAAGATTAATGTCAAATTTTACATTAATCCATATTTTATAAAACTTCATATCATTCATTTTAAATAAGCTCTCAATGGCAGTGGTGGCTATGTATATAGCCTTCCACAAAAATGTCCATAAAATACATTTGTTCTTAGAAATTCTCTAGCAAATCCCCAGTATTTTAAAGGCAACAAGATTCTCATTGTACTGAATTCAATTCATTACTTGGGCCAAGTAGCACTTGAGTTGATCATTATTGTTACCTAATTAAAATCAGGTCACAACATGGTATTTTTCTCACAAATTTTGTTTAAAACTGGATGATCTGAAGTGATAGAGCTTTAACAAGCATGGAAGTAATAATCTTACTCATCATTCCATCTGATAAGATGGTCAAGCTGCACGAAAAGCACCTCTTTGCTTAACTGACACAATGCAACTTACAATTTTGAAGAAGCAAAGAAATTCCAGTTAACAATGATCCCAAAGTGTCCTTTGAGCTCCTTGACAAAATTACCTGTTGCAGTCATTTACCATTTTTTACATTAAAAACATTTTACCATATCATGAAAACAGACCTTATTGTTAAGGATGAAATGTCTACCTAACCCTAACCATATTATTCTTCAAAACCAGTCAATTAGTGGTATGATTTTGTCAGGGGTGGGCTTCTCCAGACTACTGGGAGCAAATTCCTATTGTACTTCAAGCTACGTAATAACCATGTTAAAAAAAAACACCTTTTATCCGAAACAGCGCTTAATATCAATGTTACCTAAATTCCGATGGGGGCGACATGTTTTGTAGATTGACAGCTTTATGGTTTGTATTTGCACAATCTGATACGGCAAATAACCAACTTTCAAATAGAGCAATGAAAGTGCTGAAAGTCCCCCCCCCCAGAGATATCAGATCTGGAAAAAAATTGCATTAGCAAATGATCAACTAAAGTGCTTTTTCTAGGAGCAACTTACTAAGAGTAATATTGGTTAATTTTCTGTTGAGTAGTTCTGAAAGGGAGTGTAACTTTAGACCTGGGTTTAAACCAGGGTTAGTCCTACATGAGTGGACCTTTTTTTCCTTTCTAAATAGTGTTAAAGTTAAATGAAACAAGTGAGAAAATTCCTCATGGATGCCCAAGAGCACAGAGTATGTTGGAAGGAAAAAGGTTTCACTCATGTAGGACTAACCCTGGTTTAAACCCGGGTCTAAAGTTAGACTCCCTTTCAGAATTATACCAGCCCAAGTATACAGGTTATAGTGCCTAAAAATGATGACCTGGTGCACTAATGTCACCTCTGTGATGTCACTAAGGTCATTTGAATGTGACTGACAAAATGTCCAGGCCTAACAAAAATAAAATTTTGTTTCTGGTAACATACTCTGAAAAATTTGGGCCGGAAGGAGAAAAATTTTATTTTTGCAAAATATTTTATGTGTGGAGTCTTGTCAGAATTTGACAAGGAAGATGTAATTTTCCCCCAAAGGGAATAACATTTTTTTCTTGACACTAAAAATTAGGGACGGAAATGTTACCGGAAACCAGACTTTATTTTTCTTGGCCCCATGTACTCCATCAATATTGAAGGTGTGCAATCCCACTACACATTGCCCAAACAACAACTGCATGTAAAGATACATCTACTACCTCCACAATCGTGCAATGCATTCCCCTTGCCCACAAGTCTTCAACATTAAATCCTAGTAAACCACTTCTTGTCATCATGAATACCGATCCTCAATGGGTGGCACCAGAACTATTTCTAATGCACCTTCACTTTAACTCGAATTGTGTTTAACATTACACTTTTTACACTAAATCTCAATATTTCCATGATGGGTGATTCTCACAAAAATGATCTTCAAATGACATTTGTGCTATTTTAGGCAATATGTTCTACAAAACCCATGTACATACCCTGTACTTTTTGCTGTTGTTCAGAGGTAGTACTTGCAGAGCTGCTATAACACTGCTTAATCTAACCACTGTGGGGGTACATTTAACCCGTGTCCATGATCCCACACCTAGACCCCTACACTCTCAGATCACGGCATTGTACATGTAAGAATCTATCTCTGGAAACATTCCTCTCCTAGTCTTTAATAATGCTAAGTTATACTTTAGCGATAAAGCACATGAAGAATGTAACAGGTACCATAGACACATGCTTGAATCTTACATGGAACACTTACCCAGATCACTATCTTCTCACATGATCAATTCCTTTAAAGTTCACTCAATACATAGACAAAGTGACAAAATCTGGTGTTGCACACATGCTGGTATCAATACACTGCTTGTCAATCATTAAGTAGAGTATTATCACAGTTCGAGGTTTGTGTTCAGTAAAACACAACCGAAAAAAGGAGAGATCCAAAACCCGATCAGTATAAAGTACTATTATTATAATGTATGCATCTCATTTTTAGGTAAAACCAAAATAATGAGCAGCTTCTAACAGCTATAAGATGAAAACCCTTACAACAATGGCATCTGGTATACATGATTTTGACTTTTTCTAAAATAGTATTCTGTTGAGAGCTAATGACTATATTCAGTTATTACTGCAACCAACTTTGTAGTGATAATTTTGACCACTGATAGCATACGTTGAACTTTAAAGGTGCAACGAGAGATTTCTAAGGCCTCCATATATTGCATCATATGTTAGGATTTCATTCATATAGATTAGACTCGCTTCGTGAAATAAAAAATGTAATTTTGATTTGTTTATATTTCAATGACACAGGCAGGCGAACTCGTATTTACGCGATGCAGTAAATATGTCCTCGCCGAATATCGCGATCACTAACATGAGATAAATGCTACTAAGCAACAGCCCAACCCCCCCTCCCAACACTCGCTAACCCCACCCCGCATCCCTTAACACCTCAGCAATAACACACACCCTCCCAACGCCCACAACTAGGAGCCGCATACAGTTTCCGCAACACCTCACCCCCATCCAACACCTCACCCCCATCACCCCTTAACACTCCGCAATACCCACCCCTCCCCACAGCCCAAGCACTCCCGCATCAGCCGCAACAAACACCGCACCCCCATCCCCAACACATCCACCTCCTCCCAACATTCGTCACACCCCACCCGCTTTTACACCTTCCCCAACCCCCCGCAGACAAACACCCCAACCCCCGCAACACCCCTCAGCGCGCATACCCCATAAAGACTGCTTCCCCGTCCTTCTCCAGCACGCCACTCCCCTCCCCAACCATCCTATCCATACACGCCTTACCCCGTCCCAACACCCGCGCACATCCCCTGATCCCGCTCCCCAACACCCCGCAAACAACCCACCCCAACCACCCCCCTCCCAACACCCCGCCACACCCTACCCCCTCCCAACCCACAACCATACCCCCTCATCACCCCCACCACAACCATACCCCCTCCCCACACCCCTCCACACCCCCTCCCAAATCCATGGCACCTTCCCCTCCACAACCATTCAACCCCCCCCCACCCTTCCAAAAAACCGCCCCAACACCCTGCAACACCAACAATTCGCCAACACCTTCAACCAACATCCCCAACACCCCTGCACACACACATCCCCAACCCCCTTCAACACAAACATCCCCCGCCCCAACATCCCTCAACACAACCCAACCCCCCCTTTCCCAACACCCTGCAACACCCCACCCCACACCCCACCCCCCTCCCACACTCCGCACAACCCCACCCCCACCCCCTCCCACAACCCCCCCGCAACACCACCCCCACCCCCTCCCCTATGCCTAGATCTCATGTCGCGAAGGGTATTTTCCGCTGTCCGAACGTACCATTTCAGAGCTCCAGCAATTATGCATAATTAAGCTCATTTGCATAATACGCCGCAGTATCACTAATTTCATATATTGCAAATCCCCTATGGCATAGTAGTCTCATGTCGCGAGGAATTTGCATATCCGACGTACTGTTTCAGATTTACAACAAACAGCCATTATGCATATTTAATTAGCTCATTGTCATACCTAAGCGCCGCATCTATCACCATACTTTCTATTGCAAAAAAGATTGCCCCCAGGATAATCTTTCATGCAGCGCAGGATTTTGAGTACTGATGTACCGTTTGGAAAATATAGCATTACGCTGATTTTTGCTATTAATAGGGCTCGATTTGATACCTCAATTTTCCCGAAATATGCCCCAAATCTAATAAGGGTTGAGAACTCTTCTCGCCCGCTTCCTTCGACGCAATACCTCATTATACGCTTACAGATCTCCAGAAAACTTGTATAAAGGCCTTGCAGGAGAAGGTTTCATAATTATGCAAATTAGATACTTAATTAGCAGATTTTTATCTTGCCGCAAAATCTAATCAGGTCAAGAAACTATTAACCGCGCTTCTTTCCACCAAGTTGCTGTCAATCATTGTCCGCCGCTTAAAGGAACTCCATTATAAATCATGTACAACATGGGTTAGACATTTTTATCATCAGACTGACGAACGGACAAACGGACAACGGAACGCTGGCTCATTTTATAGTCCCGCGTTCTCGAACACTATCTTTCGGCGGGACCACAATAATACATAGGCTGCATTTCATATTTGCTCGGCAATATGAAATTATAAATTTCAAATTGTTTTAGTCGAAGAAATAATTCTTAGCTTAGTCCTTTTAATCAGTGCAAAAATTGTGTTTTCCATTTTTGGGAGATCCGACTCCGATGTGGAAATCTCTCGTTGCACCTTGATGCTCTGAAAAGCAATACACCCGACTTCAATCTTCACAAAATGCAAGGTTATTTACAACTTGATTGAATAAAATTCTTAAAACTTAATCTCATGTAATACTGCCCAACAAGATATGCTTAAAAAGGTAAAAATCTTACTTTTGGGCACTAGAATGTATTGATTTCACACATCATGCAATGAGTAAAAAATATTGTCTCAACCGCTACCTGAAAATCATCATGTAAAGGTTTTTTCACAGCTTCATTATTAGATATACAAAATGTAATTTCGTATGAAAAAAATATGTGCAGCTTGCTATGGTTTAAATGGTTGGCTATGGGGTCCTTTCACGAAGGTACATATGTACAGGCCCAAGTTACACTATTGACCTGCGCTGTGAAATAGCCCCCCATATAGGACCTGATGCACTACTTAATTGGAAGGAATTCATTCTTATCCATACACTGTTTGGGTTACCCTGACTCAATGTAAAATACAACACCAATGTGGCACCAAAGCATAGGAAGTTGTGGATATCCTTAATAAGCCATGTCATAGAGACTAACGCCCTGGCAACACTTTTGAATATCTTCTTTGTCATTCTGTATTCAATCGCAAGTGCTGCATGGTTAACAGGTGCTTCTACTAGGGCACCGCAATGTCACCACAAAAATCAACCATATCAGGGTCAGCCCTTGCAGATACCAATTATGCTCCACGGTTTTTTCAATATTAGGGTTTTGCAACATACTGAATTGGGCCATCTTTTTTTGTTTGGGGGGGGGGCTCTGATAAGTAAAGCTACTGCTTTCCATATGTAGCTATAGCAAATTATAAAATTTAAGGTTTGTGTCGGCATGTGGTCACAATGATACCATTGAGCTGTCACTAAAGGATAGGGTATAATAACAAAAATATAAACGTTTCAGTCAATTCTATCAATTGATATCACATGCATTAGCATTTGTCATGGTAAAATAGAAGTTGTTAAGGCCCTTTTTGGTTAACACTTGGCTTGCACAAGTTGACTGACCCTGATTAACATTCCTTCTCAGCTGGACACTGTTACAGATGGCAGTACATTGGAACAACAAATTCCTACTCAAAAATAAAATTCTACTTGGCACTCAAAATTTTCCACAAAATGTTAGTCCCATACTTTCAGTAGCAGCCGGGGTGTCCACCAAAACACCAGTAGGCTAATCCGTCTTGACATGGGTGTGCTACCTTTTCACAAAGGTTACTTACGCTTACGGTGTATATAAAGACATTACACGCTGCACTACAAAGAGAGAATATGAAGAGATACTCCTTTACAATGATGCAATGTAGCAGGATGCACAAGGTCATTCATTTCCTTCAGGCAATCATGGAACGATATCTATTCAATGTTACGAAAATCCTATTTACCTACTGACAAATGAAAGAAGTTACGCTTTGGGCTCTCCAAAAAGTTCATAGCCTCGCATTTGGATTTTGAAGCCTATTTAACCGCATGTAATTTTTATTTGACAAAATGAGAAAACTTGATTTTTTTTAAGACAAAAAAATGCCTCAGAGATGGAAAATTTTGTTTTGCTTAAAATATAAGTGTTTTACAAACTAATAATTCTACAGTAAAATATGGTTTGCATCTGATTTCTCTTACCATTTTGTGGGATTTGAGTTATTTCTGGGGGAAAATCCTTTTCAAAAAATAATAAAAAAAACATTTTGCTTTGGGACTACCTATTGGAACCAAAACTTTTTTTTGCCTAATCTCTTTCTGACTTAGCTCAGATGGAAGAGCACTAGTCCAGCCATGTAGAGGCCTCACATTCAAATCCTGATAGCTGCTTGAGGAAAGAATGAACATGCACATGGCTGGCTGACAGACAATACACACTAGAAATGAAGAAACTCGATGGAACACGTCCACACTGTGAATGTCTTATGCTCTGTTGCAGAAGGATGACATGCATTCATTTTAGTGGACAAGAAACAATCTATTAAACAAGCACCGCAGTTGTGGACAGACGGATTTTTTTTTTTTTTTTTTTGCTAGTGAGGTAAACATACCCAGAGAGAAACGACTAATGACGCGAACAACATACAATTACCAGAGTTCAAAATTGCAGCAGAGCAGGACTAGGACATATCAATACAATCAGACTACTTAAGTACATTTGCTGAGAAGAGAAAAATAAATATTGTCCATTCATTCAGTGATGATGCCTAAACCATCAAGCCAAAATAAGACCCTGTCCTAAAACCTTTATTACTTAATATTGCACACACACACGCAAACGAAGATCTTGTTCAGCAACACGCCATAATTAGGCAATGCTTGACAAACAAGGTAGGATTTATAGAGCCACAGAGAGCATAAAAGATTAGTTTGGTCTTGTAGAAAATACTGTGTGTTACAAGGGACATATTCAATCCAAATAATTTCAGAAAGATCAAATGAAACAGGAAGGTATCTGTAATGGAAATTTAAATAAAGATCAATTCTAAGCTTTTACTTGCACTGTTGTCATTAAAAAGCCTACAGTGAATGATGTGTTGTCACTTTACATCATGCATCCAATATAAATTGTGTGAACTACAAAATGGCCATGGAATATGCCCCTATCCATTGAAGACAGTGGAGATGTCTTCAACTCCATGTACAATCTATAACTATCCCAAGATGCTCTCCAGTGTGCCATCTATTCATCCATCTAAATCGTCACCCTTATTCTCTTCCATGTCCATTCTCTCCTCTTCCTCCTCCTCCTCCTCATCATAATCACTGCCATCACTTACATCTGTACCACTTGAGCTAGCACTACCCGATTCAGACCCAGAGTCTGCAATTCTTTCTCTGTCCTCCTCTTCCTCCTCACTTTCATCACGCCTTTCCTCCTCCTCCTCCTCTTCTTCCTCCATTTCCTCATCGGAAGACGACGACTCTTCTTGTTTCAGTTCAAAATGGTTTTCCACTGGGGATTGGGGTTGGTATTGTGGTGATTTGGGCTTAGGTTTCGGTTTTGGTGCTGCTATGGGGCCGTTTTGTTTCTTGGCATCAGGATTCCTGTGGCTTTTCATGTGGGCACTGCGACTTTTTACCTTGAAGAACACCCTGCAAATGTTTACAGAAAGTAAAATTAACATCCATTCTATGGAAAATAAACCAATAAAGATGGTTTAAGTAGTTTGTTATACCACCTTTGATTTCTAAAACATCTGTATTAATGTATATTTGGTGTGCTAGGGAGAACATAATTTTGACATTTTTTTAAGTGTAACAGGTGTAGATTGTACTTTTTAGAAGAAATTTCAGGACACCAACGGCCAAAACTCACATGTGTGTATTCATACCCAAGAAGTGTGTGTCCTATACAGACCTGACAACATGAGCATAGGGCAATGCGATTGGACAGTTTAACTTGGTCACTTATGCAAACATGAATGCATGAACACTTTTATTAAGCTTTATATGTATACGCTATGTACAAGAATTAAAAAAATATGATTATAATATACTTCATCCATCCTAAACTAAGGAGTGATGTCATAGCTTTTGCACAGCTATTGTGCATGCGTATCGCGCACGCCGACTTTGTACGTTCGTGATTACAGCTGCAGCTTGCTGCGATTCACACATTTAAGACTGCATGAAAGCTATGACATCACTCCTTAGTTCAGGCCGGACTAAGTATAGTATTCATGATGTTACGTGCATTATTTTGTATCTTTAGGCCAGTATACAAATTTTAAAATATGGATTGCAATCCCAAGCACATTATCTGGAAAATACTATTAAATGCAGCAAAATCAATTATTGTGAGTCAATCCTGCATGATCTTTGACTTCAAGCTGTACCCAACATGATAGCCTTATGACAGCACAGCAGTAGAACAAGCAATAAAGCACTAAAAGATATAACTGCAAAGTTTCATGGACTGCAAGTGACCCCTACATGACTTGTGATCTCTACCTGCCCTTATTCACAACTACCAAGCTGCTATACACGAATCCACGCGACTAATGTTGCCCCTACGCCGTGGGCGGCGCAATCACCATCCGCCATGACTGGGGGGCACCTTTTGCATTTACTCGTTATACACCGCGTTTACGTTGTACGTGTTACACAACGAAGCGATAATTTTGATCAGTTCTTACGGCAAAATCAACACTATTTCACACTGTAATCCTTTGTATACTAAGTATCATCCATGGGCGCTCAGGAAAAAAATGTAAATGTCTTGGCTGCACACTAGCGATAAAAAGTTACAAAAAATGGAAACGAACTGCGTTTGAAATTCACTCGCCAATGACACACATGAAGAATGGAGTCTGCGGCCTTACAAAATGGAAAAACCCACCGAATCTGCCAAGCGTCTATGAAGTGGAATAACTTATTTTATTTTTTATTATTTTCATTTAGTTGCTTTAATACGATTGTTGTTTTCACAAATTACATTTTAAAAAACATGGTTAAATTTAGTTCCACATGTCCACTACACGTACATCATCACCACTACATGTACAGTAACACCAAAACATCATCGTATCCATTTCATATCTAAATACCACATGTAACTCGCCGGTCCATTTTCCCGTGTTACTGGGATAGTCCGGCTACACATTCCATGCACAAACGAAGACGAAGATTTTGTTCGATCTCCGAAATCGACTCACCTGGGGCACGTGGAGAGCGTCCCTTTCTAAACCATCACCACCCAATCGGAAGATTCACGTTTTTTCAGCAATACGTCGATCTTTGGGAACTATTCATTTTTCAGGTACACGAAATATATCACATTCTGTTGTTACTTTTATTTTTGTCTGGATGTTTGAATTTTACGAAAAATGATTTTTCTCACGTGGCTGTTATTACCATTTTTAACACGTATTCTAACCATAAGCTTTCATTTCTCAGTCACGCAGGGGCGAGATAACCTTCAATTTTTACAACAACAGTAAGACCTTGCCCTGGAAGTTCCATTTTAGAGCCCATGTCCCTGACATCATCCTTCCATACATCCCATGGAAAAAAAAAAAATAAACTTTGAAAATTGTTAAAATTGGCGAACAAGGTAGGATGTAAATTCTTATTTCGTTCGTTAATCTCGTAACATGGCAATATGCGCCATTGGTGTAAACTGTGTGTTAGGTTGCCAGGATGCCCCCCAGTAAATGGCGGCGACGTAAGTGTTCCCTTTCAGGCTTCCCCCGTCGGTTTCGTGTATTGGTAAGCTTTACAAATTAAGGACTGATTTGGCAAATCTCTGACAAGTTAGGGTGAATTGTGTAATCAAATGTGAATTGCAAAAGGTAAAACAATCATAACCCCAGTAACCCCTACATCTTTGTGACGGATTTATTAATGCAGTCGAATAGAGATTTGACTTTTATAACCAAAACAGACAGACCTATTGATGTCTTACATGACCCATTACACAACTATGGTAAATCGGTTAAGTTTTACAAGCATGATTTACATGCATACTGCCAGGAAGGAGCAACAGAGTTGCTGGACAACCTGCAATGACACAAACACAGTTACATCAAATTTTTTAAACCAGAACTGTAAACCAAAATATTGACTGCAAGAAAGCATACATAGGAACCCAACCACATCTGCAAGCACACACCAATGATGATGAGCACACAACATGCACCATAAGGTATTCTTAGAGAGCCTAGGCTCTGTGCATCCCCCCCCCAGAAAAAAAAAAAAAAACTTAATGGTGCATTGATTGGATGAACATCTCTCCCAAAATATGTCAGTAGATCAACAGTGCACATCATAACTTCCTTTCAATAGTCCGGAGTATGATCTTTAATGTTAAAACTTTACAAATGCACTTACTTGATTAATTTTACATGAAGATACATATAGTGACATTTGTGATGTCACTATTATTAGACGCATATTTGCCAACTGGAGACCACCTCATACCATACTATACCCACTTACTTGCCACAGATTCCTGCTGGAACTGTTTCAGGTGTGGGACATTTTTCCAGCGCCTCACTACAGCTTGATTCAGTGGACATACGCGTGGTGTGCTTGCCATAGACACAGAATCTGGAGTGCCACAGCCCGAGTAAGAACTGTTAGCTGCTTTGATATCCTGTGATGTCCTTATTTGGTGCTTTGTAACTTCCCCCATGCACTCTGATATGACCATTTAAGGCCTGTCGAGATTTGAAAGACTGTGAAAGAAGAAAGAAGAGACTGCAATGCAAATCAACATGATCGCCAAGGATACCAATATTACAGATACAATTTATCAAGGCGTGGATGTGTTTTGATGAGCATAAACAGGTCAGAGATGTATTTCCAAGTTCAAAACCTTAAATAATATTCCACATGATGCATAAATTGTCACTCCAAACATAGCAGATACTGCCATACAGATCTATGCCTTGTGATATTTGTAAACCCAATTTTGTACGATTAGTCTTCTTTTTTCTTGTTGTAGCATATTATTTGGTATCATTTATTATATAATAAAAAGCTTTAAACTATACCGCATATTTTAATGCTGTTCAGTAATTCATTACTGTTGAACAGTATATTTTGATATTGTGTGGTTTATTTGGTTACTTGGTTTATCGTAGCTTATTAAGTACTATGCTGATCCTTTATGGCATCAACCAAGGTTAAATGAGTTAATTAAATACGGACAGCCTTGCTGCACAGCCTGCTCCAGCAATTAAGCATGGAATAGATGCAAAATGTTAACATTGGAAATGGAGTCTATGCAAATGACACCACCACCACCAAGGTTCCCTAAACTAAGATGAACATGATGGAATATTACAAAGATAGTGAGACCACCTGTCGTAGAATTATTATGGTCAACATTTTGAGATTGTATCTAAGTAAAAAATCACTGCCACAAGACTTTTCTAAAAAGCTTTGTGTACATAGTGAACCCAGATAACTGAATTTGTAGACCTATGCGGCCTACAAAACGGGAGTTTACATAACTTGACCCATCTGACACACTTATGAATGTTACCACATTTCCCAGCAGTTAGACGCAAAAATTCTGATTCAGCACCCTTCAAAACTTTAGAAACACATCTTCAGACCTTCTTCCTAAAACTTAATAGGATTCTCATTTATAACCCTACTATTCAATAATGAATGCTAACAATTAACACGCATTGAAAAGTCATTTGTGGCATGATCAGGTTCACTTGGCATGATCAAAGAACACATCACACTGAGTTGCAAGGCATCAGTTTAGAAGTGGCACAGTAAACAGAGCCATATGCACAAATACAGGATTGCACGCTTTGAATTTATTCAATCTATTTGTGATCTGCTGGTAGAGTATAATTTGCACAATTCAACCAATTTGTTTGGTTATCTGACATCTCACAAAATTCATGAAAGTTTTTACAGTAATCATTGAAATCACATTGTAAGTGATGCACCAATTTCATTCTATATTATTATATGGGAGAGCAATTGGATTTGATTATTAGATTGTGAACGTTGAATGACCTTTGACCTTGTCTGTTCCCCACAAAGCCCCCTTGACTTGATCCATCACTGCACTAAAAAGCTAAATATTTTAACTAAAAGTATATATCACATGCACAAGATATAAGTGACCCCTGAATGACCTTTGACCTCCTCGTCTGTTACCCCACATAAGACCCCTTGTCTCAATGTATACATATACATTTTAACCAAAAGTGTACATTGAAAGTTTGACACACAGAGACACACAGACACACATGTGAATCATGCTGCCAAAAGGTCTTTCCGATTTCATCAGACGACCTAATAAAATGGCCACTTATTGTTTACAAATGTTTTTTAATGCATTGATTACAAAAATCAATGCAGGTGCCTCTGTTTGACAAGCTCCTGATAACACTTGTGTGGGCTTGTGTCAGCATTTGTTTTCACCTATATTATGTACATTTATTTTTAATAAATGCCCAAATAAATATCAGAACTGTGTCATAACTTTGATCATAAGCATTCACTGATTTCTTTTGAGTTTTTAAAGTATGCACATACTATTTACTGCCCATTTTATTCACAAAAAAGACAGCTCATTTTGGAAATATTTAAATTAAGAAAAACAAAATGAAACGATAAAAATATGAGCAGTGAAAATTGTATATATTAATCATGTTTCAAATGCATTGATTGTGTAAAAGTGATTTTATAGTAATTTTCCTGGGACATCCTAATAGCTGATAATCATATTTTGAGAGCTGTTGGAAAAGCCTTCAAAAAGTCTAGAAATTATAGAATATAAAATGTTACTTCTATTAATCTTTCTTTGTGGAAAGAACAGATATTGATACACATATTTACATCAAAAACATTTTTATGATATTCTACTTTTTTCTACCTATTTAGTAACATGCATTACTCTCTTGAAGTGATTTGGAAAACAACAAAACAAGCAGACTATTTCTATGCTGCATCACTCCTACCAAAACAATTCCGTTCTATAGTATGCAATTTAGTAATAGAAAGTCTTCAATATCTGTGAATGCTAAGGTTAGACAAAAGCATGAACTTAGGATACACCGCAGATATTTACAGGCCAGGAAAGACCTTTGTAGATGAGTATATTGATCCCAGGGCACAAGAAAGCAGTTGATGGTTTGTGATCTCTTAAGTTTAAGCGTGGTTTTGTAATTCTCTTCTAAGCACAGAATTTGGCATAAGTATAATCTGGTGTTCTTATAAGAGAAAAGAACATAAGGGTACATGATTATTCTACAATTAACACAAAATGCATAATTTCTCATATGTTACACCTGAAATATTCAACAACAGATTCCAGGTAAATGTAGAATTTTCAAAATTATTTTGATAACAAATTTCAGCAGAAGGGAGAAAAGGGTTTCAAAGGAAACCACTTTTTCCCCACAGCGCACAAATCCAAGGGGTGCAATATCAGCATTGGTGTTCACTTAATTGAATCCTCTTTCATCAATGGAATTATCATAACAAAGTTGACACTACGATTGCCAACATTTTCCTAAATAAAGGATATTTCAACAGCTGTTTGGGGATTGTTTGTAAGGGAAAAAGCAGTCTTGTGAGCGATTTCAAACCAGCTATCACAATGTGAAAGTCAAAATATATGAAGTAATATTTTCTCATTTGAAATCAATGTGAATTGCACTAATTAATGGTTAATGATAAAATTCTCAATGATATGCTACAAAGGTGTGCATGCTGCTTTGTCTATTGTTGCAGTAGTGTCAGGAAATGTCTGGTTGGCACAACTTCTGTGCATTGTGGGATGATAGGATAAAGGTCTATTATACAGCAATTAACCAGGCAGTTGCAAACAACTTGATTCATTTTACAACCTGCATCAAAATGATTGGAACCACAATACATCTCTCTCTCTTTCCTACACACACGCATGTGCGCGCACACACACACACACACACACATTTACAATTTAAAATCACTAAGAATTGATTTTTTTTTGTGCTGTGTGAACTTACTTGATCTCATAATCTCATAGGTTATTTGCATATGGGAGATATTTCATTTCAATAAGGATCAACATAATCATAGTTTTATTCAGAAGTTGAATAGGTTGACTGCTCAAAATATTTATTGCAGACCCAAGCTAAGGTGTTCTAAATTAATATCTAGATTCCTTTAAAAAAATGTAACTTCTGAATGGAAAAAGCCAGTTTCATGGCCTATAATTCTTATAAATTATTACAAATATTTAAACCGAGCCTAAACTGGAACACAGCATAGTGAAAAAAAAATGTGCAAAAATGACATAAGTTATTGGTTCCAATCATTTTGATACTGTTTATGATGCAAATGTATATACAAGCAAACTACACAAGATGACCACACTTTGGTTAAGCACCTCAATTCAACCCAAACTGGCAAATAAGAGAAATGACTAGATCTGCTTCTATTCAAGCTCTTCTCTCTCTGCTACACAAAGATGTAAACAGAAGTTTCATTCACAACAAAACAGCTTTGCCAGGTCCCTCCTTTACTATGAGGGATGGTTTAATTGCAAACATTTAATGCTTACTCTGGTAAATCACAACATTTTTTTAGTCCAGCTATACACAGCAAAGCAATGTTGGAATTAAAGAAATGTTTTTCCTCATTTCTAAACCAAATTCATCCATTGCTAGTTACTTGTCCTTGATATTAAATGATTTTTGCTGTCTTAGATGATGATGTGATGGTGCCAGTGGTCTTAACTGTAGATATATCTCAATTTAAACGTGTGTTGATTCCTGGTACACTAAAGAATTATACACATGTAAAATATAGAAACTGGCCAGTGACAAGCAATTATGTTGTGAATCCATTGGAAGGAAGCAATACCCACAGCTATCACTGGCCATACAGGGCAATGCTGCTATAGAAATATGCAATCCTATACCAGCCACTCATTACAATGCCAAACCAAACAAAATCATTATGTTACATTTTAAAACTACTTCAAAGATTTAAGGTTAAGTTGTAAGTTATGGCAGGCCCCTGACAGTGAAAATTCACTTAATACAATTACCTTATTTCTATGTTTGTTTTGCATGATCCGCTTGGAACTTGATGAATCTGCCCATATGAAAAAGTAGTACCACATATGGATACTTTTACCTTGTATGGGGGTTACACTCCTAGAATACCCTATCTTAGGGAAGAGTTCCATATGCAACTCCTTTAAAATTCTACAGGAAACAAATCATTTTTTATTTATGGCCTAACGCTAAGAAAAACCCTAACCCTAAGGTCAAAATGGAAAATATTTTGATACATGCAAAAATTCAAAGGGGAGGGTATGAACTCTTGCCCTATGGTGTTTGTACATTGTACAGGGATATATGCAGGTTGCAGCACACATTTCTTAGCATAACCAACCTCACAAAAGAACTTCAGTCTCCGGCAACGTTCATGATCGATCGATTGTTATTATCAAGTAATACACAGTAGTGCATATGAGCTTTACTCCGTAAAATTATTGATTCAAGTATCACAAAACAATGCTTTTCTGTCAGATTGGTTTACATAGCATCGTGTAATAGATCAAGATTGCAGATCGAAAGGTTACTGCAATCTTGGCCAAAAGTGTTGGAACACTTATTGGCCTTACTTCAAAATGCCCCCTCTCCCTCCTGGACAATGTTGAATCCTGAAATTTTGTTCTTGCCACCCTATAAGAACCCAACATTGATTGGTGGGGATAGGGAGGGGTGCATGGATAGAGAATGCTCCAAGCCTCCCAACCCAAGTTGACATGATTTCCTATATATCTCTTTAAGAGAAATACGGCAAATAATCGGGGCAAAAAGAGCAGTCGTGTTCCAACACATTTCGACCAAGATTGTGGTTTGACTTTGAATCCCATTGAAACCTTTCTTTGATTTAGTCAGCCTTAATATTTTTAGAGCAAAAGAAGTTAAATCAACTATAAAATCAGTGTAACTGAAAAACACTTCAGCATATGGAGTATACCAGTGTTGGTAATATGCTAAAAAATATCACATGCAGCACCGCCTCTGTGGCCATTCTACTTGACAGAGTATAATCCTTAAAAGTGGATGACTCGCTACATATATGCTTATTAGTTGAAATGGCAGCCTCCATAGGTGATACCACTTTTGCTATGTCATTTTATTTCCCTGTTATTTCCTGGTTCACAGTTACTATGGGTTTCACAATATGCATAATGATGTTTTGAGACCCATACATCTTCAACATCAGATATGATAACTCAAGTTTTATGAAATGCAGTTATGCCCTGTATGCCCAATGTAACAGAGGCATGACATATTAACATTAAATACATACCGCTTCACAATCTGGATACCCGCAAGAAAATGGTCCTGTAGAGGGCGCCTTCTCCTCTTGAGACTGTGAGGAAGTTTTCACATTGTTATTACTCCTAGAATTGCAACCACCCCTATAGTACTTATCAGGCCTATATTCCTTGAAAGGAACATAATCTAGGAATATTTCATCTGGGAAGAGGTCCTGTGTGCAGTAGAAACCAGGGAGGAAGAGAAAACCACATTGGGCAAGTTGAATGGTTAGTATTAACACAATAAACACATAGGAGACACAAGGTATGCAATTGACAAGTTATCAAACAGTGTAGGTAATCAAACTCATCTTGGAGATTACTACAATATTTCAAAATACATGTTATGAAACTGATATTGCAGCAGGTCAAGTGGATTTATTTACAGTGAAATTCTTCAACAGTTGTTTCAGAAAATATTTATTAAAGTTTAACAAGTTTGAATGCTAGTGTGTAATGTGATTACAATATGATATTCTTAACAAATGAAGAACCCAAGCTGGAATTTAAATACCTTCTCTCCTAAGGTGCTTGAAAACAATGATAGCCAGGATTTACGAAGGTTTTTTTTCTTGACACATATTTTATGGCTTAAGTTGTTTACTAGCCAATGTGCATGCACTCTCTCATATATACTCTGTCCAGCTCGAAGTATGAAGTAGCTACGCGGGCGTACACATTGAACCGACTTTGAGAGCGCGCGTAGGTGAAGCACAAGTGCACTGCAACTGAAAGGCGGCACTGGGAGTATGCGCGCGTCGCCACTTCATACTTCAGCCGAGACAAAGTATAGCAAGGTCTTTGTGAATATGCAAACTACTAGAATATGGTTGCTGTACAGCCTGTCAGCATTGGTGTTTGTCTTATGATTCTCACATACATTTAGCCTATTTGAATTGAATAGTCAACACAAATATGTTTAACAATATACTAGCAGGATTGCTACTGCATTTTATTGAGTCCTATTTTTCCACCTTGTATTCTCAAATCTAACAACACTGTCTGTAGACCTTTTGACAAATTTGAATCATACATCTTAGGATTATATGACGAAATACAAGTGCTAACTACATTGCAGTTTCACAATTGTAAATCAAATTATTCAGGATAAATGTATTCATTTAACATACTGTTATCAGCATTCTGTTAAAAATAATAGAACTGAGAAAATGAAAATTGTTGAGGTACATCCTGAAGGTAAGCTTGATATATATCGCACTTTTCTACAACCAACCCAGTCACTTTGACTGTCTCCTAGGATAACAAATGGCAACAGAGTTCCAAGTGTCAAATGAAAGTTCAATGCAGTGCAACAGTGTCATTGCAACTTTTAAAACAACACTAGCTCTATTGTGCAAAGTGAACATTTAGAGCCTCAAAAAGATCTTGATTCTCTGAAGTAAAGATGCAGGCTTCTAGACTATTGGGTAGGTAGTCCATGATTATTCAACAGTAGCTATGAGACATTGATTTAAGTGCTACAATTAGAATCCTTGTCTTAAAAAACTAAACCTTAATTATCTTGTGAATGCTCACAATAGAGTTCAAAACACTGATCACAAGAATATTAATACCAATATTTAAGTATTATGTGCAGTGCGAAAGAAAGAGAAATTGGGAGAGAAAATGGGCACAGATTCCTGGTTTCTTACCAAACTCGCACATGTAATCAAGCCCACACCTGGCTATGTAGTTGCAATTTAGACTGGGCCAATATTACTATCATTTGGGATGCTGATATATACAGGGTGACCCAATAAAAAACTTTACCCAAAATGAAAGTGATATTTTTCCACTTTTTTTTTTTAAATTTGATATCTGTGGATTTTATTTTATCATAAAGGATGGGTAATTGAGCATCTTGCCTGAAAAAAATTTTCATTTTGGTTGAGTGGTTTTTAAGATATGGTCCACTGAACAATAAGTCTGCAAAACAGATTTGTCCATGGAGCATCATTTTTCTTAGGCATGGAAATCCACATGGAAATTTTACACTGAAACAAAAGATAAACTTAAAGTGCTGTTTCCTGCAGATACCCTAAAAAAGAGTAAAACTTGTCTATCCCCTTGGCTGACTGCAATTGGCAATCAAACGACCTTTGACCTATTGGTCTGAAACTGTTACCACATGTGATCATGTGATGATACACCTAGGAATTCGTTCGTAAAAGATTGAAAATTCCTCTGAAAGGGTTTACCAAATGAAACATAATAATTTTATATTTCATGAGGCTTGAGAATGAAATGGTTCAACAAATTATTTTGACCTTGACAATTACCTTTGACTTTGCTCTGAACACATACCATATCCCCTTATTGCCCTTAAATGGAGCACCAAATAAAAAATTACCTATGGGAAATATGGCTCTTATTTTCCACTGCAGTGTTAGAGTGAGAAAAGTTAACCAAGAATTTGAAACAAAAGCCTGTATAACCTTTGACCTATGGTTCTATAACTAACAGCATTGTTAATTCTTCATATGAGGATACCAAGGTCCAATTTTGATTGAAAGTGGATTGAGCATTTTCGTTGTGGGCCACATTTGTATCCAGATGGATGGACAGACAACACATATTTGCTCAATTACGACATCCCCATGGCTTAACCCTTTGAACCCGACGCGCCGTTTGACCGGCTCGCGGTTGCGTGTACCATATACCCGATGAGCCGGTCTACCGGTATAAGCTATGGTGTGTCAGAAACGCGATGCGCCGCTGGCCCGGCTTACGTATTTCGAATACAAATTGTTTTGTTTATATCGGAAGCTACTAGGGGTACTTGGATACCAAAGTTCAAGAGTCAAATGTTTTCCGTGTTTACATGACAAGCGAAATACTACGGTGATTCTGGTAATCGGTGTTGTGTTTTGGGCCATTTTTACAAGATATACGCACAGAGGTATGTACCACAAGCGATGTATTGAACATGTTAGATTACAGTGACAGTAATGAGGAGGTTAGATACTATTGATTCAGGTAATTTGGAGGATTTTGACACTGAAACTGATATTGAAGATGCACGGACAATGACATGCATCATTGTATGCAGTGATGATACATGTCCTATACATAATGTAGGCGAACAAACATGGCGAGAGTGATGATGTGCCTGCTGCTGCTATCAGATGGGGCAGGGCAGGGGCAGAAAAAAGCTAATATTCAGGCCCACCTAGGGGACGGGGTCTGTTGATGGTTTCCATGCATTTTATGTAATTTTAGAAAGTTTGAAGGGATTCTTAGACAATTTGGGGTCAATTTTTTGCATTTTTTGCAAAGACATGTTTTAAGGGCCGTCTGGGAAGTCTA
Organism: Ophioderma brevispina; assembly: GCA_023653785.1. Classification (NCBI taxonomy): domain Eukaryota; kingdom Metazoa; phylum Echinodermata; class Ophiuroidea; order Amphilepidida; family Ophiodermatidae; genus Ophioderma; species Ophioderma brevispina. Next base: position 80,583 of record JAMKCH010028186.1, read on the forward strand.
AGGTATGGGTACGCAGCTGTGCATATTGGGGTAGGTTCAAAGGGTTAACGCCAGCGAATAAAAAATACGATAAAAACTCAGTATACGGTAAGTAAATTAAAATTAAAGAGTTTAATCCAGTCCCCCTGCTATTGCTTGCTAATACACCTTCCTGTTTTCCTGCTCTCCTCATTGGGATTACTACCATTATGATGGCAGACAGAATTTCAGCAGTCAGCATTATAAGGCGGAAACATGTTTTTCCACCGGTATAATATTCCATATCTCTTGACAAGTCTTGTCGGGATCTGTGAGATACAACAATTATTACAAAATTTGTTCAGGTAAAAATAATGGTTGACTGCACTGGTACTCTATAAACTGCACTCGGGTGGAAAAAGTAGTTTGGATTTAAAGGTGTATTCATTATTATTATTCATTGTTCACTAGACATCCTTAAGGTTATTCACAAAACTTGAGTTGATTCTGACCTTGCAGTGTTATGGGCAAATGCTTCTTCTCCACAGCCCCATAAGCCATTATGCTGTCATTTCTGTCCATATAGATGAGTTGACATGTGACGTCAATGCCGGGCAACGAACAAATCACTGCCCGGCAGTATGCGTGAGCATCTGCAGGGCTTGTGCTTTTAAAATTCGCGCTCAATCAGGCGTGATAAGGCTATTGAATGCTGTAACTGTATGGGCATAATCTTCGCACCTCTAACATGTCAGTAGACCAGGTGCTAACTTGTGTTTGTAAACATTGATGTCACCTCATCTATACTGACAGAAATTACAAAATTGCAAATTTCTTACAGATACGACCGAATTTGCACGTAAGATTAGTTACACATGGATTACTAAGGCTATCGGTTCAGACGATATATAAATCTCAACTTTTTTTAGGCAAGTCGCGAGAACGAGGTTGTGGATCACGAAATGCCCCTTTAACCAAAAAATATGTAAATAAGAGCCACATTGTACTATTTTCAGCATCTATAAAGGTCATTACATAGTGTCACGGCACTTGCCGCTTTGATGATGAAATTTACGTCACTACGCAATCATGTCAGAATCGCTAGCGGTGACCCAAGCTGCAAAGTGTCAAGCCAAGTGTTGCGTCCGTCGGGACAGCAATTGAAGATAAAGTTAAACACACCAAAAGACTCACTGGCACACTGATATACTTTGCCTATCCAGTTTATTACGAGCAGTATTTATTACATGTGTCTTGTTTGATCTCCACAAACCATAATCATCCTCTGTATGAAAACCCTGGCCTTATATAGGCCTATGCAAATTGGTAGTTCATTCTAGATTGAGCTAGCCTTGCTGCTCATTTCAGTTGTACACAATATTACAAGTGAGCAAGGGCAAGTGAGTAGGACAAGGGCAAGTGAGCAGAACAAGGACAGTGAGTAGCCTTGGCTCACTGAGGAGTGAGGGACTGGGCAAGTGAGCAAAACAAGGACAGCGAGTAGCCTTGGCTCACTGAGGAGTGAGGGACTAGACTGTGTATTTTAGGCAAGTGAGCAAAACAAGGACAGATGAGTGGCCTTGCTCACTGGGGAGTGAGGGACTGTAGCTGTATATTGCTCACTGAGTGAAGAGAAATGAGCCAAGGACAGCTCACTTAGTAGGGGTTAACACAGGCAAGTGAGCCAAGGGTAAGGTAATTAGGGAGTGAGCACCAGGCAAGGAGTGAGCAAGGACATAAACTAATTACTGTAACTGATCAATGCTATGCAAACAACTTGTACCAATGTGCTAAATAATACATCTCAGAATTATTTGAATGGGGTCACAACACAATAAACCGATCTCCCTGCCGCTTTGCCCAAAGCAACAAACTGCATTGAGTTCACTTCAAGTCAACTCTGGAACGGTGCCACTCATGATAGCGCCGCTAGACTATAATAGCTCAATCCTGCAAGTGGCATACACCAAGCGGCATGACACTATGTTAAGATGGCAAACCATAACAGAGAGTGGAGAGTATCTTGCCAGTTTTCAATCTTTTTGAAAAAACCATAAAACTTTTCTTTTTCGTCAGTAATTCTGAACAAAATTCTGGGCACAGGCAAGTAAACCTCGAAGTGCATGAGAATGCTGACATCCAAAATCAAATATGCTATTCAACAGTTTCACGCCTGTTTTCTGAAATGACAGTGATTATAGGAAGTAATCCAGCTAGCCCAAACATCAACCTTATACACATCACGCAAATACACAAACTTGTTTTTAAATCTTTCTTACACATTGGACAACACAATGTTTTTTAATTTAAAAAAAAAAAAAAAAAAAAAAAAAAAAAAAAAAAAATTACTTTTTATTTAAGGCCAGAAATCTGGAAATCCCTGGAAATCATGGAGAGTTAAGTCAAACGTGAAGCTCTGAACAGAATGTAGTATTATATTCCAAAAGCAAACACAAGAAACTGTTTTAACAACTACACTTGTTCCTATATAGAGGGAAAAGAAAGGTTATATTTCGAAACGGAAGATAATGGTCACTACTGTAAATGACAACTTACTTGATGTTCTGTATGTCATTAAAATCTTTCCCTTTAGCCTATATGGTCACGGAATTATTTGCGTTCTGTCATCTACCCAAGTTGAGGGTACTGCATAAAAGAATATCAGGGTAGATATTTTAGGAAAAGCACCGTGACAAATAAAACAGATAATAGGATTGATGTAACTGAACTTTTAAGATTAATTAAGATTTATGGACAAGTGACACCATAGTAATTAATCAGTGGTCCATGTTTTTGAATATACTATTGTCTACTGTATGGCCATCATTCCTATTTTTGATATTACCAAATGTCAGTCTTTATGGCTCCAAAATTCTGCAATATATCAGAGTACACAGTTCTGACATACTAAAAGTAGGAAAAAACAAAAACAAATAGAAATCCCAAACTTTTTATCTTACAGTCTGCACCATTTCAACACAGGAACCAGATTTAGAAGTCAAAGCGTGAAATTTTCACATACAAAAATTCAGCAATTCAATTGCACATTAAAGCAATAACAGCACCTGTTTGAAGAGTGCCCTCAATTTTCAAAATTTTAGAGGTTTGCAGCGTTGTGTTGGTAATTGTCTAGTGAACTATACCTGTGTGGGGGAATATGCGCATTTGTCATAGAAGAAGCGATTATGTAATTAGAATCGGAATCCCTGATTATAATTTAATGGCGGAGCTGGAAACGCCAAATTTATCCATCCATAATGAAATAGTGCCACCTCACGAAAACGACCTCTAACTTGACTTGCCTGAACCAACTAATGGATGAGCATAGACAACTACACGGCAACATTTCCCGACTATTTCATATTGGAAGGACGTTTCCAGCAGCTGTTGAATTATTATCGGAGATCTGATATTATTCATTCTAATTACAAAATTCCTTCTTTTGCGACGCATAGAGATTTTTTAGCTTAACCATTCATAGGTATTGTTTAGTCAATTATCAATGCAACTGTGCAAAAATCTCAAAATATCCGGAAAATTGGGGGCGCTCTTTAAAAGAGTTATTGCTTTAACTGATGTAACTGCTAACTATAGACAAGTTAACCGTGCACTGCTTATCAAATGTCATGTGAAGCCATTGTACTTACAATCATATTTGTAATCAGCTAACTCATGCCCATCATGATAGAGTGTCTTCTTGGCTAGCAATATCTCCAAAGCCAACTGTGAAATTGAGCAAAAAACACAATTTTATAGCTCAAGACAATCTGTTGGTCAATCAGTTGTGACCAGAACTGGCAGTTAGAATGGGTTTGTTTTATTCTTAGTATACCAAACATGCAATATCACTGGTTGCTGCCCATCTAATATGGGACATTATTATTTATATCAGGCTTCCGAGTGGTTCAAAGAAATCTTTGTATTGTACAGTTTTGGTAAAAGTTCCCGGATGCAATACAATATTCTTTTTAATATTGTATCGCATCCGGGCATTTTAGTGAGAACGCCATTATTGAAACACTGTATCGTTCGCCAGTTGGACTGCAACACTGTCAACGCAAGGTTTGGTTTGAGTCAGCCTGATATTTAAATAATAATAATAATATTGAAAGGCTTTTTTTCGTATGATACAAGAATATATTGCACTCGCTAGAAAAATATTGTACTCGTCTTCGACTCGTACAATATTTTTTCTAGCTCGTGCAATATATTCTTGTATCATACTCAAAGCCATTCAATATTATATAATTATTATATTTGTATGGATCCATGTGTGGGAAAATATTGGATCCAAAACATAATAATGATAAAATTGGATGATTTACGCCCAATAATTATTGGTCTCGCTATGAGTTTTAAAATATTGGGCAAGACGCAGTCGAGCCCAATATTTTTGCAACTCATAGCTCGACCAATAAATATGGGCTCAATCAATCCAATTTTATACCAATATTAGTGTGTAGCCACGCAGGTGCTTACGCGCATGTGTATTAGGTAACGCAGTGCACGCAGCTAATATGGGTTGGTTCGTTTTTGAGTGTGGTTAACACTTTTGCTTTTAACTAATGTAACTGAAATAGAAAACATTTTTGGTGATTAAAACAATAAAAATACATCGGTCCTCGGACCGCTTGTGTCGCCTGCCGTCGCGGTTTGTGAATGATAGGCCTCACATGACCTTTGACCTTGATGTGACATTTGACCTCATAAACAAATGAGGGATTGCATGTAAACTCCATAAACCAAGTTTGGTTCCAATTGCACTTCAACTTTTCAAATGAGGTCAATTTTACATTTTCAGCCTATTTTACAACTTGACCTCACATGACCTTTGACCTTGGTGTGTGACCTTTGACCTCATCAACAAATGAGGGATCCCATGTTGTACCTATGACCCCAAGTTTGGTTCCAATTGCACTTCAACTTTTCAAATGAGGTCAATTTTACATTTTCAGCCTATTTTACAACTTGACCTCACATGACATTTGACCTTGGCATGTGACCTTTGACCTTGGCATGTGACCTTTGACCTCATCAACAAGTGGGGGATGCCATGTTGCACCTGTGACCCAAGTTTGGTTTAAATCCATCAAAGTATGAGGATATTACAGGCAAATGTTAACCCTTTTTCACAACAGGCATCAACAACAACAACAGACATCAACTACAACAACAGACAACAACAGTGGACAAAGTGATCCGTATGTGTCTTCCTGCCTTAGGGCAGGCGACACAAAAATGGTTTCATTCATAGTATGTATTGGTATCAATGTAAATCTGCATGAAGCAGTAACTGAGAAACTGTATATTTGATAAAAATTGGGCATAATATCATGTATTTTGGACATGCTTTCAAAGGAAATTCCAAAACGAAAGTGATTATCGTGCTGGATGCGCTGTATTGTCGACGGCTGCACCAGTGGCGACCGCACCGACAAGGAGAATCAGAACAGAATAGCTTTATTCAAGTTCCCAGACAAAGAAACCGACAAGGAGAGATACCTGGAGTGGGTTTTGTTCGTCCGCTTAACAAGACCAGATGTGAGCTTTGTTTACAACTTGTTACTCTGACGTCATTAACAGGGTCAAATCCAACTCCAGCATCTTGAAACGTGTTCGCGAAAACAGGAGAAGGCCCTGTTAGTTTGGGTATATTTATCCTTGAAATTTAACACTTTCCTGATGTTCACTTTTAAAAATCTGTGTTGCGATATGATCAGGAACTGTTGAGGTATGAAAATGTAAGAAATTAAGAAATGTCTACTCAGCCGTGTCCATGGACCTTTAAGCAAGCCCAGGGGCAAGACAAAAATACCTACAACATTCTCTGTTTATGAAATCTGGGCCAGTCTCTTGGCTTAGTGATTTGCAGTTGAAAACAAAATTTTGACACAATGTTGAGAATACACATCTGACCCAATAATTTTCATATATTTGAAAATAAATCAAAATTTGGTACAATTTCCAGGCAAACCCATACAAAAATGTACTTCAGTGCAGGGTTCCCGCTTAGTAGGATTTTGGCATCAAATGACAGACAGACAGAATTTTCACTGGACTTAATAAATTCAGAATGAGTAACAAAATGAGGTCCACTTGGACGCCATAATTCTAAGCCTCTGAAAGGCAAAAAAAAATGTTTCTAAACCTCAAAAGCAAAATTTAAAGAATAATATTTCTGCTAAATGCAGCATTCAAAATAGAGCTTATTGTGGGAAAACCAAATTCACAATATTACAATGGCTATTACAACTAGTATTGTCCGACAGAAAACCAACTTGTTAACATTAAAATAAGGAAATGTGATACCTCAAAAATTTCACCTAAGGCATAGTAGAAATCAGGAAACCTTACACACCATGTATTTGGAAACTGATAAGCCCTGACTAGTAGTTCTACAAACATTGGGCAGGCTGGTCTTAGACCACAAAATATTCCACTGGACCAGATAATTCTGAACATTTGGAAATTATGGGGGTCCAGTGGAAAACCTAAGTGGGAACCTGCTTCAGTGCTAGCTAGCTAGCAGACATCACTGTCTAAATCCACCTTTCACCTGGGATGCTTTTGGCACAGATTTGGAGAGCACACTCCCAGTGGGTTGTCTTGGATATTGCATACAGCTGCTATCATTAATTTTCTGTTATAATGATATTGATCTGAAAGCAATGTGCCTATGCCCGGTGATGATGGAGAATAGAATAGAGCTGCCAACTTTGAAATCTACTTTTCATTTTACATTGGGCCCAAATTACATATTTTACTCCCAAAAATCAGTTATTTGTTTAAATTGGAACCTTTTTAAATCTATATGCCTGGAAAATGGACAAAATCTAAACATCAAATTTGATTTCAAATATGAGAAAATGATGAAGGATTGCAATGAATCTGAATTTCTTTAGCTTATTTTGGGATGTGCGCATTTTCCATGTGCCCACTGTCGGGCCATTTTCCCTGTTAAGTGGACATTTGCAAATTGGGTATGTTTATACACCCATTCTCAATGATAGAAGTTGATGTTAGCTTCAAAAACACTAGCTGAATTCATCTATATATTAACCCTTTTGAGAACCTATACCTGCCACAGTACTATAGGGTGCACAATTTGAGCATAATTTTTCATTTTGAAGTTTCAAGAAACCCCAACGTGTTATACATTTTATGAAAGAGTATAATGTGAGGAATATTTTGAAAAAGGTCACGGGGTCAAATAGAGGTCACATGAGGTCAAGCAGCTCATTAATATTCATGAGATGCTGAAAATTCTGGTTTTTCAGCATTTCATTCCATTTTTTAATTAGAAAACAGGAGTCAGAAGCTATCAAAGTGTTTTTATAATAAAACAATGTTATTTTGCTATACAATACTGAAAAAAATGGAGTCAATAGCACTCTTCTTTCATATTTTATAGGCGATCAAAGTTAAGAGGACTCCAACGGCAAATGTGCAAAAATGAAAGTCCATGTATATCAATGTTCACATGTATGCCCACTTGTAAAGCAAAGTAAATGTATATTATGTATTTTGTTTTGTTTCACACAGGTTTACAGACAAACCACCTTTTGCAATATGAAATATATTTAATTGATAAGGTTATGTAAGGTTTAATAAACTCATTAATATTCATGAGATACTGTGTCCGAGTTTCTTATAAATCGCATATTTCAAGCAAAATCTTCAAGTTTCAGGAGTTAATTTACCTGATTTCAATTGATTTTGTAGTGTATTCAATTGATGTTGTGGTAAATTTACAATGTGCAATAACAAAACAACTTTTGCAACACACTAGGGATCAAATATTGTTCAAAACATTAGAAAATTACACGACATTGGTATGCTTGCAGATGAACGGCAATATAATTGACTTGATTTTGCTGATGATTTTTCGTGAAAAACAAAGTATGAAACTATATGCTACTTTGCTTTTTATGTAAAATCATAGACAAAATCAAGGCAATATTTACATGTATACATTTAATAACAATCAAACAATGATATTTACAATAGTTCAATACAGTGCATGTTGTTTTTACATTACATGTATGGGTCCTGCATCACGCTTTATAGTGTAAGTTCAGTAGGCAAATTTCACCCCAAAGTATGAGTTATTATTGCTGGTGTTCCTATGTTGAACTTTTCCCACCTCAACTTCCGAGATATAATTTTCTCCAGTATGAGTCTGTATTCCTTTGAACTTTTGTCATGCAATTCCTGTTTGAGTTTCTACAGTACGGTAACTCCTGTTACAAACCTCAGTGTGTAGTCACTTTTCTTTCTTTTTTTTTTCCAATAAACCAGCACAGTGCACAAGTATTTATAAAATTCCTCCGGTATGAGTTCATGTGAGACATGTTGATATGATTTGTTCCAGTTATCTTGAGCATATTTATTTGTGTATTTACATATGGATTAGACTATTTCAATGGTAAAAAATAATTTTAAAAATCTATTGCACGTGTGAAGTTCATTACGCCTATCCTTGTAATGAACGGGAGCTGTGACTCAACAGTTACATGCGGCTGGAATTTTGCAGATTCGACCCCCTTGACCGTCGTCATGATCTGCATAACTCTGGAATTTGCTGCAAATAAATAAGAAAATAAGATTTAGTATAATATATATGATATATATATATTTATAGTTACAGACATAAAGTGGTATATTGATATCAATAAAACAGGTTTATTTGAACATTCCCTTCATTGGTTGCCTTTTGCCAAGAGGATTGAATACAAACTTCTCCTCATCACTTTTAAAGCTTTTCATCTGAATTCCCCTCAGTATCTTGCTTCTTATTTTCAGTTATACAAGACCACTTATGCACTTCGCTCCAGCTCAACCATCAAATTTTAAGTGCCTCGCTCCAATAAACGGCATGGTGATCGTGCCCTGTCCGTTGCAGGTCCTTATTTGTGGAACAAATTGTCTGTCAACATCCGTGGTCTTGATCACATTTCAGCTTTTAAAAGTCATTTGAAGTCTCATCTGTATCCTAAACTGTAGTTTTCCCCTTCCTAATTCTTTCTCTATAGCGCCTTGCCTACTTTAGTAAAAGGCGCTTTATAAATCTCATTATTATTATTATTGGTATTTTTTTGCTAATCTCAAAAGGTCACTCGCTTCTATACTATAAATGTCCATTATATTTTTTTTCCTCCATATTTTTCAGTCATCAAATTATATTTTGTTAATTTATATATTTAAGCTAAGTATTTGTCTAAATAGAGGTATTTTATTCACAAAATACCTACCTTTTTCCAGCTTGAATGGTACCATTCATAGTCTTGGTCAACTTGGTTGGCCTAGCCACTTTTGGAGGTCTGCATAAAGAAAATATAATTACATAATGCTGCACAAAAGATGGCCAACTTAATATTTTTTTAAATCAACAAAACTCAAATCTTAAGTTTATTTTTCTTTTTAGACCAAAAATATTCACACATTAGGCACAAAATCAATTAATTCCACATAATTATTGGCGAGGTCACATCAAAAACAAGTACTTCCGGTTTGGAAATCTGACGTACGTGGAGTCGCCCCACACAGCAATAACAAAAAATTGGACTCGAGTTGACCAAACACGCGATCGTAATCGGGGGATTATACACACTAAATCTTAATATTTTTCACAAAATCAACATTCATTCGCAAGAAAACAAAATTCTGCACATGAAAATACATGTAACAAGAAAAATGGCTTACCTTTTGTCCTTTTTTCTTTCGGTGGAAGTTGAAGCTTCATCGTCACTCTCAGATTCCCCACTGCTACTTGTACTGTCCACATGATGACTATTACTTGTCTCACTTCAGTCTCCTATTCCGACCCCGAATCAAAATCTTCCTCGCTAAAATCGCTACTACTAGAATCAGAAGACTTTTCTGAATCTGTAGGTATGTTATTTTTGGGTAATCATGGCATTTTGACGGAAAAATATGACGATATTTATCACCTCTCGCTTCGCACGGTCTGCTCGTGTGTGTAACTCGCTCGTGCAAACAAAGCATGTGTATAACACAGAGCCCTATAGGAGAATTGAAATTTCAGGAACTTAGGGGGCATGTATCATTGCGACCTTTTAGGAATAGGAAATATATCATTGTAATGTTCCCAACGAGTCGAAACTGGGTGATTAGGGCTACCAGGGTTGCTGAAAATGAGCTCAAAAGTTGACGGCGCATTCATCGAAAGATTCTTTCGATGAATGAGCGTGGGCGTTACGTGTTGTGGCTATGGAGCGCCATTGGGGGACGTGCAGCAGCGCGCGGTTTCTCAAAGGGTTAATACCGTTTGTCGTGTCTGTTTTGTCTGACCGCATCTATTTTCTTCTCGGTCCGCACGTTCCTCAAACTTGGTGGGTGGGTGCCCCTTGCCTACCGAAGACGAGTTTGTATGTTTAATTGGTCAAAGGTCATGGGGTCATTCAGGTACACAGGAGGTCAAATCGGGTAATGATGTGTATGACTGAAACTTGGTGGGGTTGATTGTCGAGCCGGGTCGTTCAGCCAAAGATCGCGAAACCCCGGTGATTGTGAAATCCAGGGCCGCCTATTAGTGATTGTATTTTTAAGTACTCTACTGTACCTCAATATCTCCGTTGCTTGTTGCAGGCAGTGATGAGCAAACTCCAGGTTCCTGGCTCCTCCAGGAGAGCTGCATTGGTAGCCAACTCAAGAAGTTGTATTACTGAAACACTGCCACATGTACCATGAATTAAGGGCAAATTTACATACCTGTGTATACACCCAAACACATGCAATGATATTTTGGTTCTAAAACTCTTTCGAGGTGGGTTATTGGGGGGGGGGGTTATGGGTAATAGCCTTATCTCTCAACTTTCCTAAAAAGTTGACATTTATATCCTCAGAAACTATGGCTAATTATGTAGAAATTCAGATCATCATTTCCATCCTTAATCTGAGTAACAAGGGCGGTTCTCGAACCAAAGTCCGCCCTGCTTTCGCTCTTAATTTAAGACAAAAAGCAGCCACACCAGAGTGCAACTGTGCATTCCAGGGTGTCCCCAACAAGTTTGCAACCAGATAAACTCCATTTTCTTAACTAGTTTTACGTCCCCCCTTTTCCTTTTGACAACCACCCTAGGGTCACAACATTTTCCATTGTGGAAGATATTATCTTGCAATTTGAAATTCCCTCCCCCACGCGCATAAGTCCCGATGTTTAGAGTAGCACCCCTGGTTTTGCATTTTATAGATTCTTTACTTCCTTACTACTTTTTCATTTGACACCACCCCAGGGGTCACAAGCATTTTTCCATTGTGGAGATTTTAATCATGAGAAGTCCTCAACAAGCGCATAACTAAGAAGTTTAGAAGTAGCACCCCGGGTTTGCATTTGATAGTATTTCTATACCTCTCACCTTTCACATTTGACAACCACCCTAGGGGGCGTCAACATTTTTTCCATTGTGGAGATATTAATCTGTAAAAGTCCAACACCCATGAGTCACAAGTAAAGTTTATGAGTAGCACCCCCGATTTTGCATTTATTATTCTATACTTCTCACTTTCATTTAAAACATAGAGTCACGAACATATTCCTTTTGGGATATATTAATCTTGAAATGTCGCCAACATAATCAATACCAAGAAGATGTTAGGAGTAGCACCCCCGGTTTGCTTTTATTGTATTCTTTATTTCCTGCTCGTTCATTTGACAACCACCCCATTGGTACACAGACATTTTCCATTGTTACAGATATTATCATGAAAAGTCCATGCAAAAATCCCTTAAAATTCACTAAATTTAGTAAAAATATGACAAAAAAACAAAAAAACTAAAAAATCTTTTAAAAAATCATGTGACCAACTTTTAATTGAGTCGCCTACGGGGTCCAGAAAGCGTTGAAATGCCAGTTTTGCCAGTTTTTTCCCTTTTTCCAAGATGTAAACAGTCTGGCAACCCAAAAGACTGCCAAACTAGAAACTCAATTCAATGAAAACATGGGCACTGATCTAGCTATATTGATGTTAATCCTTTGTTTGTGGTGTACTCCCCTTTTTGATAAGTCTTCTTGTTTGTACCTACCGTTTTGTACAAAGAACCACCAAATCACACCCAGCCTATAATGCCAATAACACAGTGCTAACCTAATTTAATTGTAAGTTTAAACAAACTCCGCTGATCAAATTTCTTTTTGAAGGTGTAGTACTTCACACTGACCATTGACACCTGAGAAATTTGGTTTAAAGTGTACCCAGCCTTAGCATTAGTTTGGCAATTTTAAAATAATCAAAGAAATGCCCCCTTTAAGTGGCCGACAATGCATTTTGACCACCTTTGATTCACACAAAAGTGTTACCATATAGTAATTTATTTAGTCACTCTCGTCTTGAACTACGGTAGTCTGCTTTCCGGTGCTACAGAATATGAATTTGAACAGGGTTCAAGATTGCAGAACAATGCTGCACAGCTGGTATGCTCCTATCCAAGAGAGACCATATAACCCCGGCACTTAAGAACTTCACTTTCTGCCCATAGGAAAGGATTCAATTTAAACTCGGTCTTTTTGTCTTGAAGTGCATGAACAATACTGCTCCTGCTTATTTATCTACTCTGCTGTCGCCATATGCTGCTCAAAGAACGCTGCGTCTGCTCAGACATTACCCGCCTTAATGTAACAAGAACAAACAAGATCTAGGGCAAAAGTCTTTCACCGCGTCTGGTCCACTCTTGGAACACTCTCCCTCTACTCTAGAGAAACTGGCAATATCTCTCAATTCGTTGTAATCTTAAGACTCACCTTTTTTCCCCTCGCAGGCTAATATGTGGCTTTGATCTGCGCTTTGATCTAGATGGAATAGCGCCAAAAAATGCTAATTGTTATTTAGTTTATATTATCATGAAGCGAAGGAATGTGGCATATCCAATGGGTACCATTTAAGCGATACATCAATTACGCATATTTAAATTTAGATTCCATTGCATCAACCATGCCCTTTTATTTGATCCACTTGCACTTTTGACCTGCAAATTGTGATCATACAAAAGATGTACAGCAAAGAAGTCTCATGTAGTCCCGAAGGAATTTGCATATATCAAATGTACATTTTCGTGATACTCAATTAGGCATATTTACTTGACTCAATTGTATCAAAATGCCCCTTAATCGGCCACATGCCCTTTGAACCCAATTATAATTCACCACAGTACATGTCATAGTATTCTTTCATGCAGTTCGAAGGAATTTTGCCTATCCGATTAACTGTTTCAGAGATACATAATTACGTCAATTTACAAATTAGCTATTTGCTACCTATGCCGGCTGTATCACACACGTTCCAATTGCAAAAAGATGCGCACCGATAGGCTTTTCATGCATGAAGGAATTTTCCGTATCCCAATGTACCGTTTCAAAATTATAGCAATTAACGCTGTTTTTTGCATATTAATTAGCTCATTTGCCTACATACTTATTTGCCAAACACGCCCACAATCTAATCAGTTCGAGAACTCTCCAGCCCCTCCCATCCACCAAGTTATATCATCATCAAGCCCGTACGAACTCCCAGAAAACTGTACACAAGCCTTGCGGGAAAATTTTTCGTAATTATGCACATTAGATACTTAATTTGCATTTTACGCCCAAAATCTAATCAGGTCGAGAACTCGTGGACCCGCTTCTTTTCCACCAAGTTACATCATCATCGCCCTTAAACGGAACTCCAGATAATCGTACACAAGCCCGTGAACACGGAACGCAGGCGACAGACAGCATGACAGACGGACAGACCGACAGACCGAACAGACAGAAAGTGATTATAACTAAGTCTCTGCCGAACAAAAGTTCAGCGAGAACACACACAGTGGGCTATGGGACAATTCCAAATTGCCTCTGAAACTTGCTCATTCCCTTCTCAATATTTAGATACTCGAGAGATCGGCCCAACAGAGTGGCAATGGGTTTCAAAATCAAAAAGTGTCTCATTAGAATCGCACATCTCGTCCCCACTTTATATACCGACATTCGCTTAAGGATATTTTTGAAAAACCACGACATTGCTAATTCAAATATTTGTTCATGGTCCTCATATCAACCAATGTCCTTTCATCAGCTTACCTTTACCTACATTGGGATTCCTTAGGCATAACTTATTTTCCTTGTTCTAATTTCTAAACCTCAAAACGCTTTCACCCTCATTATCATGCCTCTGCTTGAATACCAACTCAGTTGGGATCCACAACATAAAGACCTCATGCAGAAAATGGAAAGTACAAAACGTGCTGCCACAATCCATTACTAACATATCCAACATAAAACTATCAGCATCACTTGAGTCGCCAATGATCTCAACTGGGACACAACCTTCAAACCTAATCCTTATTTTTTGTTAATAAAAAACAGTTTCAGCTAAATTTTGGTAGGTATATTTTTACTTAAACACTCCTTATTTCCTGTTTCAAAATGTTATAATTTTATACTCTTACAATAATATGTAACAATCAGCAGAAACTTTGCGTGATCCCCGGCCAGATGGCAGTATACACAAGGGTTAGTTGGCACCTTTGACCTTTGTATGTGACATATGACCTCAACAACATACTGATGAACCCATATTGCAACCTTCGAGCCCAAGTTAATTTGTAAATCGACCTACAACTTTTCACAGAGACTACCAAAAAACAAAAACAAACTACCAAACTGGAACCCCCGACCTCAGTTAACCTTTGACTTGGTCCATGCCTGTGACATCATCCACATATGAAGGAACCCCTATTGCAACCTTCACCCCAAGTCTGGTTTTAATCAGACTTAACTTTTCGAAGGAGACTCGAAAAACAAAAACCTAAACCCAACTGAACATCACACATACATACACCTACATACACCCAGAACGGCTTTTCAAGCCAGGGGCTAAAATCATATGTCACACAAACATTTTCATTGAAGTAACTGAGCTGCCCCTTGTCCATACAAAAATATCTGCCTTCGTCTAAAACATCTTCCATCCATATAGAACCACAACTTTCCACAAATACACCATGGTTCCTTGATACTTGGAAATGCTTAGGTGTGAAAGAATTTAAATATATCTCTGTGATATTTAACAAGAATCTCCTCCTTCCAATGCACTTTCAAACATCTCTGCACAAATCAACAAACTCTCCTTTAGTGTTGGATGCACCTTGTGGTGCTGAAGTAATCAATGTTTTTCATGTTAGGGTAATAAGCATGTAAACCTGAGACCTTTTTTTTTAAACTGAGGTTCTTGAAGAGCTGGAACACTGGCAAGTTACAAGTCTGCTTTTGAGGTTATTTCTATCTAACGGCCGCAGCGAGATGCTGTTCACCATGTAGCGCCAAATGTCCCTGTTTGTCATTAAGTTGGGGATGTCAGATGGATCCTGCTGGATGTCTCGAGCAATCACATCAATGTAGTCAAAGGGGTGACGACCCTGTTTTAGCACGGTAACTTCCAACATGTGACGTCTGGTTATTTACTACCCAAATTATAATTATTATTGGAAGATCACCTGACAATAGTTTTAGTTTGAAAACAACCTTGTCAATTGCTTGTTTTGTACATAAGATTGTGGACTTACTTTCTTGGTCTGTGTATTTATCCACTGTTGAAGGATGGAAAACAAGGGTACCTTCCCTAACGTCAGGCTCAAACTTGACATCTTCTCTGGATACTGCAAGACAGTAGTAAGCAATACACAAGATCATCATATAGCAGTATTTTCTTCAGCTTTTCTAATGCATGCAGGTGCAGTAGCAAATTTTTAATGCTTATAACCTCTGAGTACTAGCTGCCTTATATACAGCATTTCTGATCTCTTTATGGCATATATTTATTTCAATAACCAGTTGAAATGCAGCTTTCAAATATTTGAGCTTGAACTCTCATCAGCCCTATTTACTCTATTTTTACTGATTGGTTCAGGAAATCTAGAAAGTATAGCAAGCTGAGTTCTTATGTACAAGAGACTCTGTTGGTACTGAAAGCAGAATCTCTAATTGTCCAACATGGCCCTCATGGCTTGCAATAAATTGGTGCATTACTGGATATAGTGTCATTTGCATCAACACTGTGCTACTAAAGTGTACTCAAATTAGCACCCAATCAATTTAGCCTCCAGTAAAACAGGTTCCCCAATCACACTAGAGGACTCTGGTACCTAGAGGGATGGGTGCAGGTAACAGACCTGGGATGATCCCCTACTTTTTTGGATGAGGTCTGCAACTTTTTACTCCACTGACACACGGGACCAACAGCTTTACATGACTCTCCGAACCATCAGGCGCCGGGCACCCATTGCATACACCTACACATTCTACGCAATGGGCGGAAGCGAGGTGAAATTCCTTCTTCATACTACATTAATTAATGCTGTGTGACCATGCAATTTCTGACCATAAGGAACTATTTGAGTATGACCAAGAAACCAGACTCTCGCTGGGCTCGAACCAGGGCCGCTCTGTCGATCTTATACCCTGCCGATGGTTCAGCGCCTTAGACCGCTAGGCCACCTCACCCAGAGTGCCACCTCCTTTGGCCGATTCAAGTTACTGTGACATTACTTGTATCACGCTATTCTGACCAGTAGTGCTCATAACAACAATGTCAATGCATACCTACATTGAATATTTACTTACCACAGTCATATTCAGGAATGCTAGCTTGAAAATCAGGTCCGACATTTATGTGACTGTCAAAAAGAAATAAATTAACTTTTGCATGTTAAACAAGGTTATAGGAATTAATGCAGCTTAAAAAGGTTTGCCAATAAGAACATAGGAAAATATTCTGGAGAGAATCAAATGCAGGACAAGTACCTGTGTTAAAATCATGGCCACTTACGATTTGTTCAGTCAAAGCCCTGTATCTTTTTCTTTATGTCTACCATATGCATGTCACCTCCCCATTTTGATAAAGTGAGCTAGGTAAAACCCATTTAAGCCTCACTTCAATATGTTGATTACTTTGTATTCAGTGCATATCATGCTTTTGGGAATTACTTGCTCTGTCTTCAATCATTATACTGGTTGTTAGAACTATTTGAGGCATATCTAGCTGGTCTTCACATAGGCCCTATAGGCCCTATAGGACTATAATTATACTAGCATTACATAATTAACTGAATTTCAGGTATTTAGGCCTCCCTAACCACTGTAATCTGCAATGACTGTGAGCTGAGGCCAGCATTCCTAATAAGTCCACATGGAATTGATGGAATGTAATTTTTAGGTGAACTAAGGATTGCTTCCTTCCTAGCAAGTGTTGCCCGGAAGCACCACATCAAGCTGAATGTCACAAAAGTTTCCATAAATCGATACACCAAACCTGTTTCATTTCAAAGAATTGCTGTTTAAGCAGTGACTGTTTGCCAAAACGATTAAGAGATCTGTTTACTTACGGTTCAGAAGAGGCATACACGGTCTCATCAGATTGCGTGTTGACTGGGGAAGTTAGTGGAAAAGCACCAGCTAATAATAAAAGAATATATTTGATCATCTTGTTAAATATATGAAGGTACCTTTTTTTTTTTAACTTTTTTTCAAATTCTTGCATTGCAAATCTTTCATGCTATAATAATTATTTTCTGATGCAAGCTCCAAAAGAAAAGTGCAATTCACAAATGTGTGCATTTAGAATAGTTGGCAGAGATCATGTATTATAAAGAGACATTCTTTTTGGTATGATGGCATTGTGGTTGATCACAAGTCGTCATTAATATCTACAATTAAAATATACAGCATAAAATTACTTGTATCATGCAATGACTGAATATAGTCTATACATCAATGACTACTGTTGTCCTCCTTGAATAAACTGATGACAACTTTGCCTATTAATCCCATGGACACACTGCCTGATACCACAATAAGCACAAGGAGAAGAACTCCAAATGGCTGACAATACTCAACATTTCACACAATGGCAAAAGTTACTGTAAAGCATTCATAAAAACTTTCAAAACCTGCTGAATTTGACTATATACACAACACACCAACAAACATGTACATGCATATAGTAACTATGGCTGACATGCCAAACCAACAACAATGCCAACCTTGGGGATTTCCTTAACACAATAGATAATAATAATACATAGAAACTAATGACCTTGGCCATGCATTCCTACCTGCAGGCGCTAGGCGTGATTAATCTTCAATATACCAACTCTACTTAGATATTTTGATTCCAATAAATTTTCTGAATTGCTTTAATGTGAAAATGCTATGTTGGGTTAACTTGGCTGAATGTATAAAGTTGTTTAATTTTCTATGGAAAATACCACTATTTTTACTCTAGTAAAAATGGCAAATTTAAAGGTGCATTTTCTGATCTTAGCACCTTTCCTTTTGTTATGGGTCAATGGATATAATCAATTAAAGTTTACTTCAAATATTTAAGTCGATTGCAATAGTGAATATTTGTGTTGCAAGCCACTGTTTGTATCACAGTGCCCATACAGCAATTGTGCTGTATTTTTGTGTAAAGGTCCACTTTTAACACATTAATCTGTTTGATTCTTAAGATAGTAACCAAAATATTCAATTGCAAATATTTATTTACAATCAGATATCGCTTTCACCATCATTAAGCTCTTGTTTAAATAACAATCTACTCATTGATTACTTAAATGGAAACCATACTACAAATTGTGCTCAAGACCAACAACGTCCATTTTCCTTAATTCCTTTTAAATTAAGACCTATTCAACCACAATGGTGATGCATATGGGTTCTCAATAGATGGTCCTGGCCAAATCCGGCCCATGGGCCAATGGTAGTGGAGTATAGAGTAGCTTAAAAGTAGAGCAAACAGCAGTATTGCTGTGAATGTGAGGTGAATCCGGCCACTCCTGTTAGCAGGGTGAAAACCAGATTAAAAACTTTGGTTTTACTACTACAAAACATACCAAAAACAACATGTAATTTAACTTTGGCACACATTGGCTTATGAGCAAATAAGAATGTGTGATCACACATGACAGTAGTTCATATTTGAATTTAGAACACACCTAAAACATTACATCAAATTTCATCTTATCCTTGAATTTTGGAACACAACTAAATCATACTGCATGTTATGTTTTAAATTTGGAACACACAATAAACCTTACAATCAACCTTTTGAATTGTGGACATACCTTAAACCACATACTTCATCTTAGCCAGGAAGGGGACTCATGTATTATAGTATTCAATTAGAGCATGTCAAAGGACACCTGCTACCTTTGCAATTTAGAACATGTCTTCAACATTGCAATCAATCAATGCATGTTATTGTTGAAATTTGGAACACCTAAATACTACTCAAATTTGGCAAAAAACTTTAAATGCTAAGATTTCCATCCAACAAAGTCATTTCCAACCTAACATTCACCCCCAGCCAGACTTCGATTAATATACCTGTTTAGTGAACTCTCAAAAAGTTTCTTAACATACTAGTATTTAGATTAGTGCTGACTGTATTCTCCATGCAGGTGAATTATCAATATCCTGCAGGCAGGTTTTGCTTTCCATCAACCCACTTTGAAGCATGAAGATGTTACCTTACAATCCTAATTAGGTACAGTATGCTATATGACCTTTAACACTACTTTTTTTGTCAATCTCTATCATACCTGGATAAATGTGGATTCCTGGGTTTTGATTTATGTTTAGTGCTAGCCATTGCAACTACCTTTTTTTCAAATAATATTGATTATACACAAGATTGACATTTAATACAGCCGACCACATTAATACATATTGTAGAGAGCATTACACACTTGCTAAGAATATACAAAAGATGCCAAATTATACACACACAGAAAAAATATACCTTCTGACATTGATCATAATTTGCAGAAAAGGCAACTATTTTGTCACATGCTAATAACGCATTTCTAAAATTTGCTGCATTAATTGACTAGTCTCTCGCTCAGACACTTTGGGCTACTTGCAAACAGACTGTCTGGTGACTTGGTTGCATAACAACAACATCATCTGCGATTGGTTGATAACATTCCCATAAAAATCTAGGATTATATGCATATGCAGGTTTAAAAAAATCAAATTCTTTAGAAATTCTTATCATAACAATCTTTTCTCCTCTCTCAATTGCAATCACAAACAAATTCTGTGACTAAAACATATGAACATGGCAGCCTCAATGATTTGAAATTATGATATAATTATAAGCTAATCATCAATCCTGCTTCACAGCCACTGAGAATACTCATATGAATATGTCGCCAGATGGTTTGTTTGCGTGGTACAAGCCTAAACTGGATGGCTTGCCAGACTAGTAATTCACAGGTTCTTAAGCTACATCTCTCAATACAAAAGAGAAATGCTTTAAAAGGAATACATATCGGTCATGTGAGTGAATGCCGAATAATAAGTCTGAAGAAAATTGGAACATTCAAGCAGGCATTCCAACTTACTCCAGGCATTAAATTGATCATGCAATAATAATAAAACTACTCACCTCCAGTACTTCTCCTATGCATGGATATCAACCCAGGAGTCAAGGGAGGATGACTTTTTGGTGTAACTCCAGCAGACGAAAGGCCTGCTCCTACATTGAAGTAAAGTCCCGATCCACTTCTTATGGGACTCAACATAGGTGGAGGTGTGTATGGAGGAGGTGTAGTACCACTACGGTGATAAAAGCCCCCCATCTCACGAGGTGATCTCATCTGACTCTGGTACGTCCCAGGAATAATCCCCCCGGGTGTGCCAGTACTCACACAAGACGGTATGTGTAATGGAGTTGGTCTAGGTTTCTTCTTGGTTGGACTGGGATGGACAGGAGGCGGGTTGCGGAAGAGGCCACTGTCAGTTCCATTTTTGTTCTCCATTTTGATATCAGGTCTTAGCGCTTGTTCAAGTTTCGAAGGTGCAAATCGTTCATTGTCAAGATAAGGTTGATTCCGATTACCATCATAAATACTTTGAATGCAACCATGTATATCATTTTGTGGTCTAATTGCCTCTAATTTGGGTGGACTAGGGTCTCTCTCTATGACATAACCAAGAGGACTGCTGATCCGTCCCTGTCTGTTCTGCTGTATTGGTGCTGTTGCACCCTGTGGTTCAAAAGAAGGCACCATTCTTGGCAGGGACATGGGGCTGCTGTTAGTTGGGGGTCTCGGAGGTGTCCCTGCCTGCACCCTGTTCATCTGACTAATATACATGGTTTGTTGAGGGGGCAGTGGAGGTTGGGGGTACACAGAATGCATGTACTGTGACTGAGGTATCAGCATCTGAGGTTGTGATGTCTGAGAAGGAAACACATAGCCAGAAAAATTAGGCAGAGCTGGTGCAGCTGGGAGCTGTGTGATAGGCTCTTGTTTCACCATCGCTCTTTGTGGAGGTGATCCATGAAGCATTTGTGAGGATGGTAAGCTTGAGAGAGGTACTGATGGAATTGACAAGGAGGTGGGAGGCATGGACATGTCACATAATGACACTGATGTCCTAGGCTGAGCTGGCAATGTTAAAGGAGCACTGTGTTGAGGTGGTAGAGTTAAAGGGACATTGTGCTGTGAAGGTTGACTTAAAGTCGCATTGTTCATTGACGACACTTTCGTTGGCTGTAGTTGTGTCTGATGCCTAATGTTGCCTTGCAATGGTGCTTGATGTTGATGTTGCTGCTGCTGTTGTTGTTGTTGTTGCTGCTGCTGCTGTTGTTGTTGTTGTTGCTGCTGCTGCTGTTGCTGCTGCTGGCTATGTTTGGACGAAGCTCTTTCTCTTTGCTGTTCTAACTCTGCCCTAGTGTTATTATAACCACCATGTAATCTCATGTGTCCATTTAAAGCAGGCATACTCTTGAAGGTTCTCTTGCACACAGAACACTCCACTGGAGTTCTGTCCTTTTCCTTCCCATCGTGACTATAAAATGCAAGTTAGAAAATAAGTGGCTTTGTTATTTTATCAATGTATCCAATGATGAAACAAACATACACACACACACACACACACATACACATAACTCAAGCAGGAGATATAGCTTTGTCTAATACAAAGTTTGTTTTTTTTGTGTGAATGTTTAACAGTGAATTGGCAATTATAAGACAATCTTTTTGTTAAAAACACAGCGTTCACAGAATGCATGTGTCATCTGCCATCACGGTTTGTGAATGAGGACAAGGGTCATATGAGGTGACCGATACATGGGACACTATGCACAAGTGTCACGGAAATCGATCCACATATGTGGACACACCAAGGAATGTTATAATTCCAACCATTTTATGGTCACATGAGGTCACAAATGTCACCAACATGTGGGACACTATGCAAGGGCCACTGTATCTAAGTGTCATGAAAATGGATCAACATATGTGGATACACTACGCTATTTCATAATTCTGACCATTTGGTGGAAATGAATGAAATCTGTGGTTATCTTTTTTTGTAACATGGACAGACTTGGTTTTGCACACATTAACACGTTTTGATGATGTGTTATGTTAAAAGTTTTGGAAAGAATTTAGTATTCTGCCACAGGCTACGAATTCAGCAACGTTAACGGAATACACCGCATGTTAAAGGTGCCGAATTTTAAGTGGTGGCAGGATACTAAATTCATCCCAAAGTTTTATTGCTTCTTTGAAGCTTGCTTAACATTTTTGTTGGTGGACATGGTTTGATTGTCTCTTTATTTGTTCGGGGAAGAAAGATGTTTTCAAGGGATATGCCTTTGTTTTTTCTTGCATTTACTTTCATTTCACTGCCTGTCCGTGTTACAAGTAATGCCCACTAGTTCGACTGTCCCCACTATTATGGTGGATGACTAATGGAGACTAAGAATCTTCCCAAGCTGATAGTGACAAATCAGGCAACTGACAGACCTTACCAGGGCTGGAAAAAATTGGTAATTTCCTGGGAATACAATCCAGATTTCCCTTTAAGATTGCAAAATTCCCTCCAAGATTTCAAAAGTTCCTTCAATTCTTATGTATTTCTATATTTAAAGGACAAAAATTTCCCTCCAAATATCAAAATTTCCTGGGAATGTCATTATCAAATACCCACTTTTTCCAGGTATGGATCTTACAATCAGTACCATGTCTCTCAACTCTATCTTTTATTTTTAAAAACCCCAAACTTACCCCATCTGGGTAGTCATCTTGGTAAACTGGAAGTTACGGGTCTCTGAATTTTGCTGAGATGTGTAAACTTACCTATTCCCTGAGCCTTTGTGGTGACCTTTTCCTGTGCCAGTATTTCCCAGTATTGCATCTCTAGCAGACACAGTCCCAGCTAACATAGGCCTTAAGAGAGGGTTACTCAGACTAGTCTGTTGGAATCTCAACACTGGCTGGATACCACTGGTTGGTACACTTTGTGAAGTGGCCTGCAAATTTGAAGCAGGTAACATTGACTGGCCTGCTGAACCTGTGAAAGTTTGATTGGTGTAGTCATCAATACGGTATAATGCAGGGACATCCTGAGGCACTGGAATTTGAGAATTTCCCTGGTTACCTCCCATAGTGGGTGACTGGCTGTGTGGAGGTGGTGAAGGCTGGAGGGGCATGCTCCCTTGAGCCCTCTGTGCTGCTTGTGCAAGAAACTGCAATGCAGCACTTGAGCTTGATGTACTCTCTGGGCTTGGGCTTGGATTGGGAGGTGTTCCTTGCAGAATTTGGTTGATGCCAGTATTTGTGACATTGCCTGCATTTGGCATATTAGTCATAGCATTGATATATTGAGTTGGGTTAGTATTTGCAGCAGCTAGGGCTTGTTGTGCCTGCTGTGATGCCTGAGCTGCTGCCTCTGCTGCCATTAGTTCTGGGTCTTTCTCATCTCCTGTATAGTTCATGTGATCTTCCATGGAAAGCCCTGGATGTTGCGATTCAAAATGGCGCCGCAGGGAACGAATATCACAGTATGATTTGCCACAGTTATCTACTGCACACTCATAGGGTTTCTTGCTTCGGTGTGTTAACATGTGTCCCGTCCTAAAAAAAAATAACAAAAACATTATTCTGATTTTTGCTGTCGTAATAGCTCTTGCATCATTTGTCAAAATTGTGTTGTCACTGCCTAAAATTGCTGTTAAATTAAAGAGACGATTTGCATGGGGTCAAACAGCTGTGAATTCTTTCTTCTTTTTCCATAGTTCCTACAGGTAGAGTAAAAGAGGATGTGGTGGGTTAAAATCCCTATCAATATGTTTAAAAGATCATGGAACTTCAAGGAGGATGGCCCGATTTAAGGATATGAAGTTTTCATCTTGATAGATTGCCTGCCCTTCACTCCAAAACCCCATCTGTAAAGTTTTGTGCCGATATTTCAACGCGTTTTGATGCGAGAGCTAAAAACGTGATTTGTAATAGACGGCCGGCCATTGAGGCAAAAAGTGCTCAGAAAAAGTTTTGACGGCGTAATTTGTTACAAACATCCAACCATGTGGATTCCCATCCTCATGGGACATACAATAGCGTATGGGGTGTTGGCCATTCTATTTTTTTAATTTTAGGGTAAAAATGGCCAAAAAAGGTAAAAAATAGTCCAAAAATAGGTAAATCAACCATACTGCCATCTTTCCTCAAATTTTTTTATCAGAACATGTGAGTGTACATCCCAAGGGAACACAAATGACCGGATTGAGTGCTAGCCATTCCAATTTACATATTCTTTGGGTCAAATTGGCCAAAAAACAGCACAATTGTCCAAAATCCATAAATGAGTCATAATGCCTCCCTTTCTCAACGATCTTAATATGCAAACTTGTACAGTTTACTCCACAAAGAACTAAAATTGATTGAATAGAGTGCTAGCCATTTCAGTTGACACTTTGTAGGGTCAAATGTCCAAACAAGTTCAAATTTGTCCAAAACTAATAAATTAGTAAAAACACTCTTTTCTAAAAAAAAACCTTAAGGGGACATAATTCATTTACTTTCCAGGGGACAATGCTTAAGTGCTAGTCATTTCAATGAACACATTTTGGAGTCAAAAATGTCCAAAAAGGTTAAAAAAAGTCCAAATATGGTAAAGCAGGCATAATGGCTCTTTCTAAAAACTTAATAAAAACATTTGTGTTTCAAGGGAATATAATTAGGTGGATACAGTGCTCCAATTTACCCATTTTGTAGTCACATTGGGCAAAGGATCAAAATGAACTCAAGATTGAGGGGCATCTCAATTTGATGGTTAATATGGTCAGAAAACATCAAATTAAACTATGATTGATAAATTAATGTAATGCAGCAATTTGTCCTTAAGGTGTATCGTTATCCATTAAATATACATCAGTAAATTAGAGTATTGGCTATTCCAATCCTCAGCTTTAAAGTTTACCACAAATGGGTAAATTAGCTCTATTGCCCTATTTATCAAAATTGTTAATCAGGTCATAATTCGCGTCCCAGAGTATTTAAAGTTGACAATGAGTTGGCCATTATAATGCACTTTCCTTGGAGGGGACAAAGAAATTAAATCAAAAGTTGTTATGTTATCATTGTGCCCTCTTTACTCATAGTGCTATGCACGAATGATAAAATTGCTAAAGAGGGCCATTCTTCAGGATGTCACACACGTGACCGAACTTCATTTGCCTCCCATGACAAATCAACCAATCTAGCGAAAGTGGAAACATTTTTGGTTAGGTTTGGACAAAATCTAACCAAAAATAATGTTTCCACTTTCGCTAGGTTATTTGTTTTGTCATGGGAGGCAAACAAAAGTTCGGTCACGTGTGTGACATCCCGAAGAATGGCCCGAGAACGCATTTTGGCTTTAATGCATAATTACAATGAGAAAAATATCTCCTATTTGTTTCTTTAAACTGCATGAATAATATGCTAATCGCGGTCGAGTGTTTATTTTAATTTTGTTAGGTTTAGAATGATCAATTTGTAAAGCAATAACCCGAAATGGGAAAATAGTCACTGTCCCAATTTTATGGCATATTCAGTTATTTATGGTTTAAATGGTTCAAAATGTGATTTCTCTGACATGGTTAAGCAAAATAATTAAATTGTTGTGCGTTAGGCCTATTGCATTACTTAATGCTTAAATCCACCACTGATACTTAGGGCCTGTGTATCTACCCAGCTTGATAGATAATTTTTAGCCGTTAATATTGATCAAACCCAGGTCCAAAATTAAAACAAGAGCGCTTAGACCCTTGATAGACCACGGTGTACAACACACAATACTAACATACAAAAAGCCTTATGAGTAGCCTAGAGTAAATTCTCGTGGAATAAATTACTTAACAATTTCCAATTTAGAACCAGATGGAGAGGACAAATATCAACTTGCATATCAAAACAAAAATTCAAGGTATAAAACGATTATAACATGTTGTAGTAAGTTGTGTTTCTCAGAATGTGGACTAATAATGTCACAGAACATATAGTATTTTGAATTATTTATTTTTTTATTCAATACCCAGTTTGGCTATTCTAATGTAATCGCCCTAAGATATATACGTTACAATTTAAAGATGTAGTTTAAAAATCATAAAAAAAGTCAAATTTACCTGATTATAAATGTCCAGTCATTTTGCCCATTTAAACTAAGCATCCGAGATCTAGAAAATCAACACCCCGCCCTAACAATATTAATATTCAATAATCTATATAAATTCAAAGTTTAATAATTAAAAATATTGACAAAGTCGCGCTTTTTATCAAATGGTGTCTCATTTTAAGAGTTGATTTTTGATAACTTTCGACTCAGAAATCTATGACTGGCTTGCAGTCTATTTTACCATGTTTACTTCCATTATATCCCCGTGGGAGAAAACGCAATATATTCTTTTGACCTAACTGAGTGTGTGCAAAAGATACATAATGTCAGCGTAGAAACAAAAGTGATACTTTATCGGTTATTTTTCACCACCACATTTTAGTTTATTGTGGGGTCAATTTTGGATGAATTTTGTCCCTGTATGCCACTTTGGACTCAGAAATCTGTAAAGTTAAATTGCTAGCACTCTTTTCACCTGATGAAAAGGCAAAACACAACCAGTATGACCTTGGGCCATTTCAATCAACCCCCAAATCGCCAATTAAGCCAACTAGTTTTTCTATCCAATCCACTTATTAATGACAGACCCACCTTGGATGTAAGTGATTTTACGATTTTGGAACAATTTTTGACCTTATTTTGGTCATTTTGAATCTAAAAATATGAACATTAGAATGACAGCACTAAAGGTACTTAGTGGCGTTTCCTTGAGATGTAACGGCATTGTTTCGTTGAAATTTTTGTGAAACGAAGGTATTGGACTGAGGTATCCATTTTTGGACAATTTTGATCTTTTTTTGGCCAATTTTTACCCCCAAAATCTATAATCGGTATGGCTTCCATTGTATCTACTTAAGTATGACTCCTTTGAAGTGAATGGACATGTTCTAAAAAATCGATTATTTCAGAAATGAATGTATTTTTTAATTATTATGGAAAAATGTGTGAACATTGGATATTTACCTTTTTTGGCCTTTTGAACCCCACATTCTATAATTATTGGGAATGGCTTCATTTTATTCACGTCAATATGACTCCTTTGAAGGTAAATGAGCATGTTCTGATCGATTAGTTTTAAAAGATGTATTTCGATTGATTTACCTATTTTTGGGTCAATTGTTGGCCATTTTGACTCCCCAAATTTAAAATGGAAGGGCTTCATTATATTCACTTAAATAGGACTCCTTTGAAGGTAATGGACATTTTTGATAGATATTTTAAGAAAGGAATGCATTTTCGAACTGTATTTTAAACCTATTTTTGGGGACCCTTTTAAACCTTTTTTGCCATTTTTTACCCTAAAATACAAAATGTAGAAAAGGCCAACACCCCATACGTTAATGTACATCCCATGGTGGTATGAATCCACTAGTTTGGACCTTTGTAACAAACAAACCCGACAAAAAAATCATTTTTGGTCCTTTGGCCGGCCCGCTAACAGTGATATGGACAAGCCTTATGCATACCAAAAACCCGCTGGATTTGGTTTGAAAACGGAGTTGCGCCCTCATCGTGAAATTTCTGAGTCAACCTTAATCTACAACGGTGCATAGCCGATTTCGCTTATCGGTATGTTGATATGTTTGGGTCAACCGATGTTCCGAAGGGTCTTTTGGTCCGAAAGATTTTTGTCCGAAGGGTAGTTTGTGCCGATTGTAAGAAACCTACGGAGGTTTTTAGTCCAAGGTTTCTATTCCGAAGGGTCGTATTTCCGAATAAAAAGGCCATTTGTCCGCTCGGGTCGATGTTCCGAAGGGGTATTTTGTTCCGAAGGGTCCTCATATTCCTTTGAAATAACGGAAAGGATCCTTGTCCGTGGGTCCTTGATGTTCCGAAGGTTTTTTGTCCGACAGGTTTTTAGTCTGAAGAGTATAATGTTTCCTGCCCCCCGAAAAAAGTCAGAACAACGACCTTTCGGAATACAAAAAACTTCGGACTAAAAGTCCTTCGAAAAACCTTTTCGGGCCACCGGCCCTTCGAACAAAATCCTTTAAAAAAAAAAAACATGGATCAAAGACTCCTGACATATAAGCAGAATGATTTAATTTTTGTGTTTACAATATAAAATGGTCCAATCCTTTCATCTCTTTCATAAGCTTATCCAATAAATTTATTTTTCAAAAAACAGAAAAAAATAAAAAACTTAAAAAACAGAAAAAAATGTAAAATGTGTTTTTAAAGTGATTATAAGAGTTTTTAAAGGAATACTAACTGCATCATCATTGTCTTCATCTGATGTTACGAATTAGGGAGTAAAAAGAATCCCCATATTTCAGGACAACTGAAGCACTGTACGAATAATAAAAGCAATGGTAGAGAGACATGTATTTTTATGTAAAGAACAAATGTAAAACAACCGTCAAAATTGGGGTCTGAATATAATGATACTTAGCAGTTACCTAACTCGCATTTGCATTGGTTGATTCATCTCCCCATATTTAGCAACAATACCTAAGCTCGTACGTAGGCCTACGTGCTGTATTTAAAATAACACGATAGCTTTTTGTGCCGATGGGTCCGTTGGTCGAAGGGTTTTTATCCGAAAGTTTTTGGTTCCGCATAGCTTTTGGGGTCCGACGGGTCTTGGTCCAATAGATTTTTGCTCCGAGAAAGCCGTTATGCTAAGGCTTTGACCAACGACCCTTCGGGACAAAAGCTATCGGAACAAAAGCCTTTCGATTACAACCCTTTTGACTAAAAACCTTCGACCAAAGACACTATTTTGCTTTTTCAGAATCCGGAACACCGACCTTTTCAGAACAAAACCTATCGTACTAAGAACCGTTCGAACAATGAACCTTTCGATTAAAAACTTTCGGGAACAAAAACCCTCGGAAAACGCTTTACCCGCTATGTTTATTAAAATCAAAATCCCGTACGCCAACAATTCCTCGTTATATCTATCTCACGGCCGCAGCCGAGATGCTGTTCAACCATGTAGGGATCAAATGTCCCTGTTTTCATTAAGTTATTTTTGGAATGTCAGATGGATCCTGCTGGATGTATTGTAAGGCGACGACCCCTTTCTGGCACGTTAACTTCCAACATTGTGACGTGATATAGAACTGCTTCTTAATCTCTGCTGGTCTCATGTCTAAACCCCACCTGTCAGTTGAAAGTGTTTTTGTTTCGAATTAAAGTGAAATAGACAAAACCATTGGGTAATTCACAATAAACGCACTATAAGCGATTTCTTCAAAATGTTAACATCGCGCGCCCTATTTTTCATCAAAGATCCATTTTTTTCATTATCATGTTTTGAGGAGTCCAAGTTGTGGGAAAATATCGCGGATCCAAACCATGATATGATAAAATTGAATGATTTACCCCAGTATATTGGTCTCGCTATGAGTTTTAAATATTTGGCGAGACGTATTCGAGCCAGATATTTTTTGCACTCATATCTACGACCAATTAATAGTTGGTCTTAATCAATCCATATGGTTATAATCACGTTGTGTATTGTGGGTACGAGATTAGTGGAATAAGTATCATGGTTAACAAATACAAAGGACACCTGTAATTGAACGAGTGGCTAGTGTGATAATAAGCCAAACAGCCCAGTTGTCAGAAATTCACTGATTCGAATCTTCAGGCCGGTGTGTTGTAGTTTACACATACATAGAATCTAAAATGCGGGTGTCAGATACAGACGATTTAATAAGGATCAGAAACGCAAATTGCATCTTTAAAATCGCTTTAAAATGCTTGACTGTTTTTCACAAATATAAGGTTTGATGTACCTAACACAGCAATTTATATGGGCAATGTGGCGTTTTGAATTTGGACAAAAATGAAGATCTGTGCTGAACTTTAACAGTTAACTAAAATTTAACACTTAACTGCATAAGGTGGGGTTCCTAGGGACCCATTTTTTGTTTTCAGCCGCGATTTTTAACGCTGCCATATATTTGGTTATGATTTTTTTGAATTCGTCTGACTTTTAGTTGCGCTTGCATTGGTTGCAAAAACTTGAAATCCATCGCGTCGTTTTTTGGCGTTAATTACAACGGTCCCAGGGTCAACTAACGGAAGTGCCCATGACAAAAATGAAAAATCGGTGATTTGGATTTTCATAATGCAACACCTAGTGACATAAACAAGTAAATCATAATTAAAAAAATCTTGCAAAGTAAGTAAGCCACTGGAGCCATAATAGTTTATATACGTCATGTAGCGGTTTACTGTCGGACCTATGTTAAATTATACAAGTACCCCTAAAAAAATATAAAATGACATGAGAACATTTAGTTTGTGCTTACTATGGGAACTAAGTTCATTCTTTCACCAATTAAAGCATCAGCACAAGGGACGCATGCCGTAGAATGCAGAAACAATTATGTCGTTTCGCATTTTGACGGCAAAATAAAATCAATGTTTTGCCCCTAATTTGTGTCGTACTGAACAATTTCTTCAGTTTTTAGTTCTTTATTGTTGATGTCTTTGAAGCCTTCCCTAACAGTGGTGGATTTCATCTAAACAATCGTTGGAGAAGTGGTTGTTTATTAGGGGTCCCTAGGACCCCCCCCCCCCCCCCCCCCCGTTATGCACTAACGGAAGTGCAAACCCTTATTCAGTTTAAATGTTAACTATATCGCTGCCGGATTATGCAATCTACATATCAATCAAACATATCATGCTCCAAACAGGGTATTAGCGAAACTGGTCCCACTGAAATAGAAACTCAAACATTTTGTAGCTTATCCCTTATAATGTCGTTTTTATGTTTTTATTGTTTTTTATTTCATTAGAAATGTAAAGCATTTTTTTTTAATTTACGGAAAAAAATTACAAATATTAAATGATATAATTTTACGTGCCATATTATTCAGTTTTTCTAATGATTGCAATTAACTAGTCTTCTATACATTTTTAAATAATGTGTACCTGTGTGCTAAATAGACCTATCAGCAGAAAATCTAAAGTTAGTTTTCGTTTGTGCCATCTTCTGTCTATCATGTACGTAAATAACAAATAATTAACGAAGTGTGTTTACAAAGTTTGACCTAATTAGACCTAATCTCACATCTAATACATATTTTTAATACCAAAGTAATGATAGATTTAAATGATCCAAAATGAAGTAGTCCATTTGAAAAAAGATATTTGCAGTCAACACAAAATGCAACTGTCGTGAAAAAAATTTACATGGGTGATTTCTCGATTGGTGCACATTGACTCCATGATATGATGGTTCCCGACCAAAAGACCTTTCATTGAAGATCAGTTTTCATGTGATACGGTTCCATTTTTTCATTGAAGGCATGTGAATATAGGTGGTATTTGCTATAATAAACACGCAAAATCGAAAGTATTGTTTGTGCCTACGTCTACTTGACTTAAAAACGATTTAAATCTTGTATTAATTAGACAGTTGTCTTTTCATTCACGAGACGCATTAAAACCGTGCGTGCCTATTCTGTTCCTATATTTGAAGGTTGGAAGTGCGTCAGATTTTCCTATGTTTCACTTCGGTTAGCCCAGAACTTTTGAGCGCACAATCACTCCCACTGTTTTGAGGAATGGATAGGTAGTTCCGTAGAATCACAAAACAATATACATTTTTGCGGTCGTTTGGGGAACCGGGTTTTTGCAGTGGGATGGTTATAATTGTATAAAGGTGACAGAGTATAGCTTGATCATCCCGCTCTGAGATTATCACAACAGTTTGAAATCGATTCTGTGTATAAACTAGGCCCCTCGACTTCCGGCCCTGGTCGAAATCATCTGTGAGGCTGTGAGGCCGACATCGGCCGGCATCCAAAAACAGTGGTGGCGCTGTTGATATGCTCTTTTCTTAAAATCTATACTAGATCAAAAATTATAAATTCTGAAAGTTTTTATATTGTGATCTATAAGGGAATGGATTCAAAACATTCAAAATATTGTCACTCACGGGGTGTATTTTTACGTGTATTTCATTGAAGCGTTTATTTAGGGTTGCGCCCTTTGACAGCCTTGGAGTCTGTAAAGACTTCATATTTCCCTTTAAATTTGTGAGATTTTAGAGTAAGACATCTCTATTTGAACCAAATCGCAATTATAATTCAGTTTTATTAATTCCGCTTGTCAGGGTAGAAAACCAATTTACCCCCTGCAAAATAATTGTATGTTCCATTTCATGTTTGTTCATAGTTGCGCATTATTTTGCGTTAGCACTCATGCTTTCTGTCAACCAATGGCCTTCGCCGTTACAGCGATTTGTGTCGGGCCGCGGCCCAATGCCAGCCCGCGTTATTCCATCGTCACCGCGCCATCTAGGGACGTTTAGATCAGTTCTCTGTCAAGACAACCAAACAGAGGGATCACATTTCAATTGTTTTTAAGCAAATCGTTTTAATATTTTAGTCGATGCATCCTTCAGTTTTATTATTTAGTTAAGGCTGCTGTTTGATTTAATAAGCCTTTGGTAAGCGCTACGTACTACTGACGATGGGTGGGTTCAAAAAAATCGACAAAAGAAGCCTACCGGGGTCAGCGACAGCTTTGCGTACGTCTACACAACAAGCCGGTTTCAAGTTCCGGCCAGTATTTCGCAAGGGTCCGGACAGATCGGTTTTCCGCGTGGCAATGTACGACATACTCGCGCGCCAGACCCGGGGCCTAGACAGTTGGTTGATTGATTCTCAGGCGGGGTACTAAGTATCTCAACAGGGAAATTCTGCGCCTCAACACAACACAAGCAACAGCAACAAGAAGCAGCGTCAAATGAGTGCCTTGAATCAAGATTTGGGGTCAGCAAAATTCAGGTCCGCGAGTTCAGAATCAGCAACAAATGCAAACCAACCAACCAACCAAAGCGCCGCACCCACTCAACAATACATTACAGATAAAATCAAAACCAACAACTTAACAACACAGTGCAAGCACCTCACAACGCTTGGTTCAGTAGCTGGAACGATGTTGCTAGCAAGGTCTTGTGGTTTATAAATTTAAATGCTCTTCTATCAGGTTAAATCAAACTCTTGTTTAATACTTCAAGTGCAACCACGTTCATGTCAATTCAAGCTCAATTTCATCAAACAGCTTGTTTGGGCTTTAATTTCCTCAGATTAGAATGGATTTCACTAGTGGCAATTTAATTCAATAGGTTACCAAACTTATCATACAACATTAATGCATGCCACAAAACATGGGTGTTAACAACTCATTAACAACTTCATTGATTTCTATCCTGTATTAAATCTAATGTCAATACTGATTCCACTTGTAGATCCAGCATGCCACAAAGCGTGATGTAACAAACTCGATTAGGCAAACTTCATTGAGTTTCAATTCCTGTGTTAAATTCTAATGTCATACTACTTCCACGTTGTAGATCCAGCATGCACAAAGCGTGAGTGTAACACTCATATAGCACGTCATTGATTTCAATGCCTTGGTTTAAATATTGCTAATGTCCAATACTAATCCCCGGGATGCTGTTACTCTTTTGTGTCCGCCTTAAACCCATTACCAATTGTACACCAAAATTCGTGTCTTGGTTGGTATTGGCGCAATACACATGTGTTCCGCCTTAATCCCATTTTGTCTGATCGTAGTGCATTTGATAATACTAGGCATTCGTAACGTTCAGGGTTACCTGAATGTGAATGTTCATCTTTGTCTGATGCGCAAGTCATTCAACAACAACAGTTAAACTTAACACTGCTTTGGTTCAGTGTTGCGGCCCTTTAGAATTGGGACTGCCTCAGAATAATCAAATCAAAATTGTCATGGGAAGTCGTAACGTGCCTTGCTACTTGAAAAAAGTGAGCCTCACTTGCAATTGCAAAAATGAGATGACCACAGTGTTGCGTTGTCAGTTCAATCAGAGCGGGTCAATTGTTGTGGACTAATACTAAGACTAGGCAATATATCACTTCCATTCATGCATGGACCAAGTGCGTTTTTGGTGTTTACTCCATTATTTAGAGGCGCACCACCCAGAGGACTCAAGGATTAACTAAAATATGCTCAACACCCCATTCGTACCGCCCGCCGCATCGAGATTTTGTGTGATGGGGGTGTCGCTCATAACGATCAACAATTTAAAGAATGCGCCAACAAATTCAACCACACAGGTCTTTGGCAATTATAGATGGGGAGTTATGGTCCTTGTATGTCGCGTTTACCAGAGGTAGGCTTTCAGTAACCGTTATGGTGAACCCTAAAGGGGGGTTTTCAGGGGGGTTTCGTCAACACAAGGTTCAGATTTCTCGTGCAGGGGGAAATCGCTCTGCTTCGATTTCAACAGAGGATCTTGTACTCGGAGAGAGTGCATGTATTTCCACAGGTTCCTCAAATGCAAAGAAGGTGGTCATGGGGCTTCAGCTTGTAGAAAAACAGTGAAGTAATTTATGTCGGACGTTACAGAGGTCAAGATGCTCATTGCTTTGTGTTTGTTGGCAAATACTACACTCGTCTCCGTATCATTCTTTCATTCTTATGCCCTTATTCCTTGTTGAATATATACCCTGATAAAACTGCTGCTATGTTCTAAAAATGGTTTTTATTGTGGTTTCAAATGGGTTATTTTGGGCAGACGCGTTGCGGAAGATTCTAAAAATCTTAGTCCTATCTAATGAATCCCGATTCGGGC
Source organism: Ophioderma brevispina (assembly GCA_023653785.1). NCBI lineage: Eukaryota > Metazoa > Echinodermata > Ophiuroidea > Amphilepidida > Ophiodermatidae > Ophioderma > Ophioderma brevispina. The sequence continues at coordinate 115,566 of JAMKCH010028186.1, forward strand.
TTTTGGCTAAATTTAGAGAGTTGAAGATAATCTTAAACTTATAGCCAGGTCCTTTCAGGGATCAGCCTCTTTCACTTAATGAATCCCAAATAGGGTGTTAGTACCTAAGCGACCTGGTAAATTAAGACTTAATATCCAACATTTGTCTTTTTCCCAGAGGGGAGTCAGTAATGAATGGGATTGATTCGGATCTTTGGCAAAAGTTAAATATGCCATTTTTGATCCGCAGTAAACTAGTTGTTGCAGTTGGTAGAGGGTCGTTGATGTTCCAAAGAGCAGATATACAATCCTGCCTCAGACTCTTTCCGGTTCATCCCGACGACTTTGGGCTTCTAGGTCTAGGCTGAAAGTTAAAGATCAATACTTTGTCGATAAAGCCCTTTGCCAATGGGTGCGTCCTGTTCACCCGCTCTTCTTTTTGAAAATCTTCTACTGTTTTTAGAATGGGTTGTTAAACACGAGGCAGGGACCGCTAGGGGTGACGCACTATGCGTATGATTTCTTTTCGTTCTTACGGGTGTTAGCGATGATGCAAGTAATTTATCTGTCACGTTTAGTTTCGTTTTTGAGTCGTTTGCATAAATTAGGTTGTTCCATTTCCATTGTCTCAAGATAATCTGTGGGTCCGTCAGGGTCTAAACACCTATTTAGGTTTCGAAATAGGGATTCCTCAATCAATTGGTTGCTATTCCTTTTACTAAGTTAGTTGACATCAAAAGCAAAGTTTTCAAATTTTTGTTGAAGATCATCACAGGTAACGTTTAGGGAGTTGCAAATCGTGATTGGCGCCCCGGGTCGTTAATCTTTTTGTGTAAGGCGGATCTCCATGAAGAGCCTTTTTTTGGGCGACGCCTAATTGATTTAACATGCTTTAATAAAAAGCCTTGTTTAAAAATCAATTTATCTGCGGGTGCCAACCGATTTTAGAAATGTGATTTTATTACTAGAACATTTCAAGTGGCTCTGCTGTTTTTTCCAGATCAGCCATGGTAGACTAGACAGGATATTGCAGCCTATTACTGATGCTAGCAGGGAATTGGGTTTGTGGTGGTTTTATTTAATGGTAAATGGTTTCAGTGGCATTGGCCTAATGCCATTCTTACCTATTCATTTTCCATTGCGTGGCTTGAATTTTAATTGTAGCAGCAGTCGTGATATGGTGGGATCAATAGCGAGGGTAAAAGACTGTGTAATTCCGTTCTGATAATGTTTTTTGCGGTTGGTTTTCCCGATAATTAATAGGCAGTCTTCAAAGTGTCCTACTACAATTATAGGCTTGTCAGATTTTTCGTGTTGCAATGTTAAAACTAAATTTTCTGTTTGTGCTAAGCACATTGCAGGCAACAAACTAACATATCTTCTGCGTCTTTTCATGTCAACGCTTCCAGATGGGTTCGTTTTCGGAGGCAGCACCATCAGCGGACGCCAAGAGCACGCCAGTGCCAGATTTTCTTTGGCAATCTTAGAAATGAGGTCGCATCGATTGTTACAAATGCTTCATTAGCAGCCTGCACAGGGGGTATGGCTTACAGAAAGTATGTAGTCCAAATTTCTAAATTTTAGCAGGCTTTTCAATTGAGGCAAAGTTTGGCCCATTTTTCAAATCACGTTTAGCATTCATTGTAGTTTTTGTCTTGGAAGGGAATGCACCTTTCTTCCTATCAATGTGCTATTCCTGCCCCTTGAGCATTTGCCCACAAAATTAACGGATGAGTTGATCCTACAACAATTTTTGGTGTTAAAAAGTTAAAAAGGCTGCAAAAGACTCAACCCACGTTTGTGATTCAGCTTCCATTAGGCCCCTCTTTTGGCTCGATTGTTTAAATCTGTTTGCCATCTCTTTTTAACTCCTCTTATGATGTTGCATTGTTCAATCAGCTTTCTGTTGGCCTTTTTGTTTTCTAAGTAGGTGAATTTACACCACCAAGAAGTCGGGTAATTTTTTCGAGAGTTTTGGCATTTGATATTTAAATGTTAGACTCGGGTATAAAATTCTTGGAAATCCATTAAGATTTTTCCTAAAGCCGATCAACGGGTTTCCTCCGATCAGCTGAGAGTAGAAAGTCAGCTATTTTGGTGCTTATTCCCAGTTATGCGAGTGTTTCAATTTTTACAGATTCGTCCACTGCATTCTGGTCCCTTGTTTATTCATTTTGATAAAGTCCCCTCTTTCTTCTTTCAGTTCAACCAAATTTTAAAGAAAGGGATTTCACTGCTTGTTATTCACCTTCATTTTACAGTTCTCATAGCTTTAGGATTGGTGCTGCTACTGCAGCTGCTTTTGGGGCTGGGTGTTTCAGATGTCCCAACTAAAGGAAATGTGTAGATTGAACGTGCAGCCTTTTCCAATTGTATACTTAGGCCTCAAACTTCATGGTAGTAAATTAACGCCTACGTGACTCTGTTTAGGCCTTACTGTAACTTCATTATCTTCATTGGGCTGCCCACTAAAAACAAAATCGCATTCCAGGTAGTCATTCTAAGAAATGCTCAACAGTTTGTATTCATTTTTTCCCCTTTTCAATCCTTCCAGTAGTTGCCACCTGTCTAGATCTTCTGTGGCATTCGCGGGTGCGTTTTATATCATATCATAAAATAATGTTGTGCTTTATTTTACAAATTTTTCATATTCCAGTATTCGGCCGGGAATTGGCCCCTAATCATCCAATGTTTTTACTTCTTTTCAGGAGTCGCCTGCCTTAGTTCTTGTGGCAGTTCGCTTGCAGGTAATGTTTATAGAACCCTTTTTTTGTACCTTTTTTCATTTGATTACTATATTCTAGATAATTGCTGGGAATTGCTCATGTAATTATTGAAATAGGTCCTCCTTGTTTTTTTCTTAGGCAGCCATTTTTTCCTGCATCATTTTATGGGGGCAAAGGGCAGGTTTTAAGTTAGTTTCGGTTTATCTAACAACCACCTTGTTTTTTTGTTTTTTTTTTTAATTTGGAATAGTCCTCTTTAATAAGGCCTTTGTGGTAGTCACTATAAGGGTATTAAAAGGTAAGACATTTTCGAATTTTAGTTCGTGCTAATCTTTCTTTTCGTTCTTTTCAGAACGCAATATGCGCACGTGGATTGTTGGGGATTTCTATGGTTTGCTCGTGCTGGAAGACAGAACGTACAGCTACATGGTGCATGACAAACTGTGTGGAATGGCATTCCAGGTGCAAATGTGCCGGTCTCTCGTGAACAGACTTAAATAGAATGCTTATACCTCAACCCATTTCCTACCACATCATCCTCATGTAGGGTACCACGATATATTTAAAATGTCCTACTTGGGAAATTATAATAAGTGGCGGAAAACTTGACTGGTAGAGGGCCTTAACTCCTAACACAGATCCTCAATTTGGTCCTGATAGCATTGAGAGACTTAGCTATGTCTGAGGAGAAGAAAGAAGGGGCAGGCAGAAATTTGTCCGTAATCTGAACAAGTGCTGCTCACAAAGCTGTAGGGAAATAAGTCATTCATGTAACGTTCCTGTGATCTGTCATTCTGAAGTGTTTTTCGAGACCGAGGCTTCGTACTCGACAGGCCCTATGTATGAGTATGACTCACGCACCCACTGAGTTTGGTTGTTGAAATTTGAGGGCCAGAAGTTCTCAAATGCCCTGGTCTACTTTAATGCAAATCCCGGGGCTTTCTCATATCCACCAGCAGGCTCAAGCCGATAATAAATAAATGCCATTGACATGCTGCCCTGGAGGGGGGAGGGGGGTGTAATGCAAGTTGTCTTGATCTTGTCATATCAAGTCCTTGTATGGCAGTCTTTGTCATTATTTAGTCACTTTTATTGCACATGATCTGTACTAACATACTCAAGATTGTAACATTTTTAGTATTCCCTTGGATCGGCATCGGCTTTGGGTAGTCACCTTGAGCTGTTTTATTTTCACACTACATTTGTTGTCAAGTTTTCAGCCATAATTCTTGCTTGGTTTGATTAAAGCCTCAAATTTAACTACGAACAACTTACTCCTTAGGTGTCGGCCCGAAGGGTTTGCTTTGAGTATTTCGCGTCCAAGCTAGGGGTGGTTTGGCAAAAATTTTGCTCATTCTAACGACAACCTTTTCTCATGTAGTCACCAACAGGAATCGCGTTGAGTATTTCACATCGCATGCTAGGTTTGTTTGGCATTTGCACTTTTGCTTTTAATTGATTTAAGTCCGCGGCATGCATTTCTGTCTTTTTAAACGTTGTTCGCTCCACGGTATTTGCAGGTGGAGTTGATCAGAGTAATCACATCTGTTTGCTTTTTTTTGTTATTTCCCATGTTATTTTTTCATTTGACAATTATGGCGCACCCCTAGTACATTGCGCTGAAATTTACTAATATGACCCTCGTCTGTGCGTTTGACAGGAGTCATTTATTCGTCCTTTAGTCATTATTTTGTCTGGGGTAACAATTTTTAAAAAAACGTATTTAACCAATATCGCTTAAAGGCATCGTGCCCATGAATTGGTCTATTTATTCCGTGTTTGCAGCACGACGGAACTTGCATTCTGTCGTACATCCTATAAAGATAGGATTGAATTGAATGTAACGGTTGTGGTTTGTGTTATGACCAAAAGATAAATCGAATATCTAGATCACCAATTTGTTGTTTTTGTAAATGGTAAGCGTGATAATCAAAACCACGGTTTCCATCATTTTTAACAACAAAAAAATGCCGCGCGTCGATTTTAACATTGTAATTTATATTACCCCGAATCCTGAGGCGTTTTTCATGAGAAAACAACATCTGTAGGTTGTAATGACTTAGTTTCAAACGGGTTAAGGAGAAAAAATAGGCAAAGTGCACAAAAAAGATGCGAAAATTACTAGTTTCTCACCCTTACCCTTTCCACGGCAATTCTGTCCATGCGATAAATCCCATGTGGGGGCATGAATAAGCATATTATTCGATCCTATGTGTTGTGGTTTAAAACTTAACTTCGTTTGACGCCCAGACTTGTGGAGCGCAACAAATCACTCCACGTTTGATGAATGGTAGGTAGTTCCGGCGAAATAAGCAAAATGCGTTATTGGGGACTCGGGATAATGAAAGTTAAAAGAGTATAATTGATCATCGCCGAATTAGCACAAAATTTTGAAATGCTTCGGTGTAGAACTAGGCCCTCGACTTCGGCCCTGGTCGAACTCACTGTGAGGCGTACCGGGAGGCGTACAATACACGGTCGGCTCCAAAAATGGTGACACTGTTCCTAAGCCCTTTCCTCTTAAAATGCGATTATTTGAAAGTTTTAGTTCGATCTAATAGGGAAATGGATTCAAACATTCAAATAATTGTCAAAACACCATAGAATATATTGCGCTAGTTATTTTATCTACTCCGTACATCGTGGTGCATTGTGGGATAGGAATGTCGGTAAAAAAAAAATGATTTCCGTGTAGGAAAACCCAGGATCCACGGTATGAGTTTATTTAGTGATGTCGCGCCCTTTGAAAGCCTCCGTACGGGACTGTCAATTTTCACTATTATATTGCGATTGATATGCGACTTTCATTTTTTCTTTAAATTGTGAGCTTTTACAGTAACAAATCGCATTAAAACAAATTGTTTAATAAATTATAACTGATTTAACCAATATCGCTTAAGACAACGTGCTCAAGAAAGTTTTTTTTTTTTTAATGTTTTATCTTTAAATTCATGTTTTTTAGCTCTCGTATCAATACGGATTGAAATTGAATGTAAACTGTGTGGTGTGTGTTTATACCCAAAAACGAATAAATAGAATATCACATCACCAAGTTCAGGTTGTTTGTTTATTGTTTTATGGGAAGGGGGGAAAGTGCACAACAAAGATGCGAAAATACTAGCTTTCACCCTTACCCCTTTTCCACGGCAATTCTATGCACACATGCCGCCTATCCCATGGGAGGGGGGCAGTGAAATAGCATATTCATTACTTATGTGTTGTGTTTAATGTATTATTTGCATTGTCATTGAAGATAATTGAAAATGTTTGAATCTAACAAATACCGAGTCCACAAAAACGTTGATTCAGTAACAGAGGATTTTTTGTGTAACGCGGTAAAGACTCCAAAAATGCACGAAAATGGGATATTTTCGATTCAATTAATTATTCGAGACACATATAACTCTTCTTTGATTATTCGGGGAAGTAAAAAATGGACCGTTTTCCTTAAAAAAAAGGTCCTATTTGTCATAAATCAAGAAAAAAAAAAAAATCAAAAACAGTATTTTCAAGTGTGTTCGAAGGGCTCACAACACAGATTACTCAACGTTTGAGGAATGGTAAATAGTTCCGGTATAATAACAAAACAGTGGGGAGATATTTGCAGTCCTTGCCAACGCAAATGAACGATGGCGGTTTCATAAATGTTAAATATATTGTTTTCTGTCTGAGGTACAAATAGTTATCTAGAACTAGCGATAGTCGTCTCAAATGCGTTAATTACAAATTTGAGATAATCGTAATTCTCGTTTTGACCCATAAAACGTACTTTAGGAAACTGTGTAGCAATAAAAATTCCGGAGCCGAAATTTTATTCAACGGTGTGGTTTTCTATTTTGTAGAGCATCGATTGAGCTTTAAAAACCATTTCAACACAGGATGGTCATGTGGATGCATTTACGTTTTGCAAAAATAAAAACACGATTTATTAGAAATAAGCGCGCCACTGGAAATCTCCGAGTCATCCTTTAACACTATTGGGCATGTAAGGGGGGGGGGGGGGGGTTTCCCGGCCCCCAGTACTTAACCCAAACCAACATTTTTGGATGCCTTTTAGGGTCCTTGAACACATTTGTTACATGTTAAACATGAGTATCTCGTGGAGATATCCCATGACGGGTCCCGGCCGCCAATATGGCCGCCAAAACTAGGTCTTTTTTTAATGTTATATATCCGGGGCGCCTACATATGGGGATAAAGCATAAATGAGAAATTAATGAATATTTGCTGTTTTAGCGTTGGCCAATTCATTTGCGAACACATTTAAGTTTACTACGAAAGGTACTCAAAATTCAAGATGCGTCCAATATGGCTGCCAAAATAAACATTGCTGAAAAAGTTTGTAATTATATTGGTCCCCAAATAATCCTACCTATAACAAAGAACCACAAATAATTGTGTTATTAACAGAATAAGATCCCATGCTATGTCTATTGGCAATGTATCTTATTTCAAATCCAAGATGGCTGGCCACTACACCAAAATGCCCGACAAATGGGTAAAATTGTAACAAATCCTAGTTTTGGCCAGAAATAAACGAGTAATATGGTAAAGAAACTACAAGATACTGCATGATCAAGCCCGTGGAAATATTCCAAGCTATCTTGCTTCAAAGCTAAGTTGCCGCCAATATGACCGCTTCGAAGCTCTTTTAAACCTATGCATTGCCATATTCTGTATGATATTAAATCATACAATAGCAAATATGAATAAAAGGGAAGAATAAGTTAGAATTATGACGTTTGGGAAAATTAGATACTCGTGTCTGGCAGTTTGCTTAAAATAAAGTAAGTAAATGGTCGTGCCGAGCAAGCTCGGTGCGCGAGTGCGCCATCTCTCTTTCCTTAGCGTTTGGGCCAGACTCCTCCGTATAATATTTGCTGTGTGGGGGTTCGCCACTCCTCCCGCACAGGAGTCTGTTACTACCAGCATTGAATAATACATTGAATAAGGGTTACCCATTTAGACACCTGGGTGGAGAGGACTTAAGTATTGAGGTAAAATGTCTTACTCAAGGGCGCAACACGTGGCAGCAGTGGGACTCGAAACCCACGACCTTTGGAGTGGGGGTGGAATGCTCATCCACTGGACCACCACGTGCCCCAAAAATAAGATGGCGACCAATATGACCATTCAAAGAGCTCTAACACTAGTTCAGACCAGGGGTACCGCCAAAGGAATATAATCTAAGGCTTTTTGTAATTATAAGTTCATCCTTGCGGTCATTTTAGCGAACAAAAAAAAATGGGAGTACCACCTTCCAGGAGGTCAGAGTGCCGTCAAAGTGGGAAGGTAGGGAGGTGACATATGTGATTTTCTACATTTTAGAGTAATGGACAAGTGTTAAGCTTATTTGGAACCCATCATGGCCATTACCATTTTTACTTGCATGAATGGCGACGAAAATGGTCGGAAAGCCCTTGATTTGGGAGGATTTTCTTAGATATAATATTCTAAATAAGCTCTCAGTTATGACGTCATGTTGTTAAAACTTGATATGTTTGTCTACTTTATTTGAAAGAAAGAACACATGGGTAGCTACACAGTGATACCAAATAAGATGATGTTTGTCCTAAATACGAAAAAGGCGGGATGGTAACCCCAATGCCACCCCCCACCCCACCCAGGTCATTAATGTAGTAGAAAAACCCTAGGTTGGACAGGGTTCTACTACTACAAATTGGCATATTATGTTATGTATTAGTTATTATCGTCCCCCCCCCCCTTGCAGAATTATGGGCAAAGTGTCATCAAAAGTAAGGATAGTTGTATTAGAACCATAGAAATTCATACCTGGCATTTGGTTTTGTTAACACCCTGGAAATAAAGCCGGCAGGCAAAAACAAATAGCTGCATTCAACCTTTCACATCTAAAAATTGTCATAAATTAATATTGAGTTATATCATCCCAGAATGATTACTCAAAAGTTCAGATTTTAAGTATGAGGGTTACGTATTTCCCCATTAGAAACTCAATATGGCATTTTATTTTGTTATTAATATGTCTAAAATTAAACTTAACAACCAATGTGTTTCAAATTCAAAAATCTTAAAAACATACAAATGTCCTAAATTAATTTTAATTTTTTATTTTTTAGTTTATATCATCCCAAAATTTACAAGAAAAGTGTAAATTGAAGATGCATGCATGACCCCCGATTATTAGAACTAATATCAGACATTTTTTTCTAATAAGCTAAAAAATGGGAAAGGGGCCAGCCAATATGGCTATTTCAAGACCTTTGAAATCTGCAAAAATCTAATATCGGAATAATTATATTTATCACACCCTCATAATTATGATGATGAAAGTGTTGTGTATTAAGTATAATCGAGCTTTTTGGCATAATTCTGTTCTGGTATTATGGTTCTTGATGTGCTGAGAGCCGTTCATGGCAGCCGCACAGCGCCTGAATCCGTTAAGTGGAGATGTCGCGCGTTTAATTTTTTCGGTTAGTTAAAAAATACAAAGATTCAATAACAGATATGCCATTTTGACCATTACAACTCGAATTGTTCTAATTTGTTTTGTTAACACCAGCCTTCAAAGTTAATTAAACATGCAATACAATATATTTTGTATGATAATGTTAATCATCCCGATTATGACAAAAGGGCAAAATAATGTATGGCATATGTGACTCTGACTAAAAGAAACTCATAATTATTTGTTTGTTTGTTGGAAAGCTTTACAAAAAATAAAAAGTTTTTTTTTTTTTTTTTTTTTTTTTTAAGTTTTAAATTTAAAACCTGCAGATTGCCATAGATCTGCAAAAATATTTTGAACACATTTGCAATATAAAATAACATGTCATTTTCTGGCAACACTTTGATTTTTAATTTAAAAAAATTTGTTTTTAAAGTCAAATGGCAGCGGATATATTATGAATATGGGATTGTGGCTTTAAGCTCTTTTGAAGGTGATTTGTATTGGCCGCCCGTGAAGCAATTAACGCGTGCGACCTGACCTGAGAAAAATCCGAGTGTGAGTCAATAAAAACCCCACATTCAGGGGAAAGATTTTTTTTCTAAGGTTAAAACGTATTTTGCTGAATGTTTGCTTTGGTTGCTAAAGTTATACCAGAACACAAAAACAAAAAATTAAAAGATTTTTATTTGGTGTATTTCGGACTGGGTTCAATTCAAAAAAACTATGTCAATTTGCGGAGAGACCTAAAAAAAAAAAAAAAAAAAAATTCTGTTTGGACGATTTTGTATACAATGCGGAGAGACTGGCCAACGAGTATACCAATAGCACATTATAGCAAGGGCAATTCACACATGCAAAATTCAGATGGTATCGATTTCTTTCTCGACAAAGACATATCAGCTTGAATAAAAAGGTCTATTGGTAACATAATTATAAGCATAAATAATCTTCAAATTAAAGACCAGTGTTCACTTCATAAAGGAGTCAGTTATTGAATAGCTCCATCTCAATGTCTCAGTTCACGAACATAATGAAACTGCTCAGGAGTTTGTTTTAAATCTCTAAGGTATATTTGTACACAAAGGCAGTATGTCAGCGTCCCATAAATTGCGAGACGCGAGAAGAACTAAAGCTGAAGTTTCTGTGAATAAAATTGGAATTCAATATGCACTGTTTTTTCAGCGGAATACAAAACCTTCATGGTTTCACTTTTGCTCAAAAATTTCGTTGTAGGTTAACACCTGATGATGAAAATTTTGCTGGACCAAAAGTAACTGTGGTCTTACACCAGATATCTGCTTTCTTATTTGGGAATTGAAAAAATATTTCACTCCAGCATTTTCTTGTAATGTCCGGGATATTATTTTTATAATTTCAATTATTATCCAACCTTCTATTGTTTAACAAGATCTGGTGTTATATTTTTTATCTCAAATCACTGCTGAAGACATGTTATCTATGTAAACGATGATCTTTGTTTGGCTCAAAATAGGCCAAACATGATTTTTTCACGTCTCTCAGCGAAATAGGCATAACTTCTTCTTCCAAAGTCCCAATGACAACCAAATAAAACGTTTTCTGAAAGCCCCTGTTAATCCTCTTTGTACCAAAGCAAACATTGAGACAAAAAAATTCTTTACCGATTTTAATCATTTTTTATTCTGATGTAGGTTTTTTTTTGACTCACACTGATGTCTTACTTCAAATTCGCACTTTTTCATATATAACTTTTGTGAATGATTAACTGAATTACTATTCGTATACCTCAATTTGTAGCGTGTTTTTGCAGGTCTTTTAAAACAACCATATTAATCCGCGCATCTTTGGCATTTTAAATTTTTAACAAAACAAAACGCAGATATTAATTATTATACTCAAAGACATAACATGTAATACTTAATTTAAACTTTTTCATCATTAACACATTTGGCCGATACAACTAAATGTTAACCTTACAAATAATTACAATTTGTAGATTTGACGGGTTTTAACGCAGCTATATTGCCACCATCTTGAAGTTTACGCAATCTAGAGGACACCAACCAAAATGTCATGATATGAATTCTAATGTCAAACACATATTTTTTTACTTTGTACGTAATTTGGATTACAGACATATGCCAATTCGTAGGAGTGTAAGCGCCTTGCAGCTTGGCATATGACCACCATCCTAAACTTTAAGCATGTTACACAACAGAAGTGCGAAGACATAATTACCTAATGGCCAAGCCCAATATGCTTGGCATAACTTCACAATGGTCTTTGAATCAGGATCTCTGAGTTTCTGTACACTATATAATAATTATTTCGTGCACTGTTAAATGTTCCTATTTTCACCACTTTAACCTTTTGTAATTACGGTAAACCGCCAATTATTCCATAATCTTCACGCTTTATTACCTATACCTAACTAAGATTTACAATTTGGAAGCATAAAATTAAATAAACAGTGGCAGAAAATAATCCAACCCATTTTTGAAAAAAGGTAGTATTTATAAACGCTGATCGTTATTATAATATTTTCCGTACTAGTACGTTTTTTTATAACATTACTTGTTTTATATCTAAGATGAATATGACTATGAAAATCGTTTTACTATAAATGTGTAAAAATCGTCGTAAGTACCGTCATTAAATAATGCAAATCTTGTTTTTCCTATCATTTTAACTATATTTTATTATCATAGTTCTAAGCCTTTGCAGCCCATTTTGGAACAAAAAAAACAAAAAGAGAGATTATTGCGTCATATCTGGCATTGAATTAAATAACCTTGCTCAATAGGCTTATAACGGGGTTTTCGATGTACTAACTAACACAATATTGTTGTGGTTTCTTCTTTGCTATTTTGTTGCTTTTTTTGGGACACTATATGAAATTTTCACAATCATTTTTTTTTTCATTTTGGCAGCCGTATTAGACGCCATCTGAATTTGATGTATATTAGTAAACTGACATTGCGCAAATGATTGAAACAATCTAAAAAGCATATATTTCATGATTGCATTTTTGCATTAATCCAATTTTAAGGCTCGATATATGACTTTTCTAAAATTTGACCTTATTTGGACCTAAAGGACTCTAAAAGGCGCCAAAAAGTTGTTGGCTAAAGTACTGGGGTTGCACGGGAACCCGCCCCCCGCCCCTTATAGCCCTTCACAACCTTCAATCCGTTTTCCCCCTCTCTATCCAGTAATGAAATGGGCAGCTATTTAATGTCGACATCTATTTGCGCTTACATAAAGCATTTTGATGTGCTTATATATGTAGTCGAATAAATTGCAGTGTTTCTATGTAATTGACGTTACTAAACAACAGCTGTATTTTATTTCAACACATAGCTTTCAAATGTATCTAGTATACAACCACCTACTACTGATCTAATAAAACAAAGCCATATGGTTTAGGAAAGCTGTAAAATTTAACGTAAACATGCGTGTGCGCCTAAAACGCACGAATGCAGTACAGGCTCCTAAATGATTATTGCAACGAGCTTTTCCATGACATCGCTGCTGCAAGAACCTTGAAATACTCATCATTGTGACTCTGGCAATAACCCTACAATATAATCTACATACCAGGAATAGGTGATTGCGTTTGGGCAATCAATATCAAGAGTATATCAAGAAAAGATCCTTGCAGCTTTTGACACATCTCTGTAATCAACCATGTAACAACAGAATTCAGAGCTTTTTCAGGAGCAGTAGAAGTCGCAAACGACAGAGACGTAGTATTTGTATTTCGAGTGTAACCCCTGAAATCGACACATGAATTAAGAAGAGCACTAAGCCACCACTGTTCCTTCTTGAACGCAGTTTTCAACAATGATATGATACCGTCTCCAATTATTGAAAAAACAAACCACCGCCGCCAACTAAATACACAATAGACGATACAGCAGGTCATCCCATGGGTGCAGCGGACATGGGACATATTGGTCATTATTCACACCCCAATAACACAAAATGTTAGTATTAACACAAGCACTACAATAATCCATTTTAATAAATATAATTTTTGCATACAAATTAGATGTAGCCGCCATCTTGGATTTGATTCCGAAATATAGATGGCCCTGGGCTAATTTTAGAAGATGAAGGTTCAAGATGACAGAACCATTGTAAATTGACTTTTAGTGGCCTTTTCGAATTTGGCGGACATTTTGATTAGTTTAGGGCAAAAATCAGGGTGACCCTCAGTCTAATTTCAAACAGTAAGATTTCAGGATGATGAAACCACTTGAGGAAATCTTTTTACTGTAAATTGTCAACATAATATCACCTTTGCTGACATTCTCACATACTCCATTAATTCGATCTATTCTTGTCACACACAATGAAACTGTCTCCAACATCATTGTCGGCCATCTTTACAGTAATAAATACAAGAGTGTGAGTAAGCGAAAAAGGTTAGGGGCATAGGGGAGGGTGTAGGATTTAGGAATAGGTGGGGTTAGCTTGTATTGGGTGGGCGAGTTGTGAAGGTGATAGAAACCTGA